>JAPYYT010000032.1:0-119864 GCA_030522565.1 Ceratosolen corneri | reverse complement strand
AGAGAGAGAGAGAGAGAGAGAGAGAGAGAGAGAGAGAGGGATGATGAGAGAGACAAATTATAACTGTGTGAACAAAGAAATTATGCTTTCACTTTAAAGAAAAAGTTTAAATTTAATGTTTTCTAAAAGTAATAATATAATACAGAAACAAATTACTAGCTACATGAAATATATTTTCATTTAGAGATTTAATATTATTAATAAAGTTATAAAATATTATATTTATAAACATTAAAATTGCAGATTGAATAAAAATAGTAAAGTAATAAATTGTTTTTTACAATATTTAAAATTGGAAACAATTTAAATCGATATGTTAAATAAATAAAAAAATTATAGAAATTAATTTTATATTATTATATTACTGCTATCAAATAAAAGCAAATATAATTATGTGTTTTAGAATATTCAAAAATGTTTAACGAAATATAATAAATGATTTTTTAAAATTGTCATGACACTGGTAGATTGATATAATTTTCTTGGTAATTTCTTTTATTTATATACTTCTTGATAATAATAGGACAGGATAATTATAGAAATTATGGGATGCGTTTATATAAAGAATTTGAAATTCAAATTTTTTTATAAATATTGTTCAATATATTTGTTACAATTCAGTTGAAATAAGTTTATAATGTAAGTTATAAAGTTTGAGTTTTAAAATTTCAAAAATTTAATCCAGATAAAATAGTCATTATAAATTTACCGAAAAAAAAAAAAAATCAATATTCAATTAAAATATTGAACTTTATTTTTGAATATTTAATATTATTATCGGAACAAATTAAGAAAATTACTTCAGTTCAAAGTAGAATTTTTCGGTTGCAGCTATCTGCACATAAAATTTTTTTTTATAAAAGATTTCTTATATATTAATTCCTCGACAGAGTAAATTAAAACTGTTTACGCTACATTATATTTATAAAACAGGAAAACCATTTAAAAGCCTAAGTTAGTTATAATTACTCATAAATCAATGTGCCTCTTCCTTTCGCTAGATTATCAGCGAAGCCGATGAAGAAAAATAGCAAAAAAAATGATAGTATTTTTTCCTCTTACTGCACAGACGAACTTATTAGATAATTCTTTTTCCTTTCCTTTACTGCACGTGAGCTTCGTCAATTCGTGCGATTGTACACTTCCGCATTCGAGTAGTGGTGGCTTCTCTCTCTCTCTCTCTCTCCCTCTCCCTTGCTTTCATTCTATGCCTCCTATGTATATGTCTTTTTATATCTCACTTCTCTTGTTTTGTCCCTTTCCCTCTATTAACCTTCTTCTGTCTCCTTCTATCTTCATGTACGTTAGTAAACACACAAACATACATGCACGCACTCGCGCACTCACACATATGTTTATATATATATATCTGTCTGCGTGTGCATGCGCACGCTCGCACGCATAATATATAATTCGTATATAAACACGTATTCTCTCGTGATTTTAATCATAACCAGATGCGGTCAATCAGGATTTTCTCTTTATAACTTTATGCAATGGATAAATAAGAATCGGATTATAAAACGAAAAAAAGGAAGAAAGAAATAAAGTCTTATTGTAGCAGGAATAGTTGGGTTAAATAAAAAGTATTTTAATTTATCATGCAATTTTATATAATATTTATAAGGTTGTCTTAATATTGGCTACGTTAAACAAATAATATTATGTACAATAAAATATTAATATAAATAGATTTATAGTGGTTTATTTTTTGTTTTTTTTAGAGACTATTTTAAGTAATTGATAGTGTCTTGTTTCATATGAAAAGGAATTTTTGAAAAACGATTATTTTTATGAGAACCTCTATTGAAACGTTATAACTACTGCATTTCAACAAGTCCAATAACAATATTCTTAGTAATAAGTTGACAAGTTGCGTTTAAGATATTTAAGATTACAGAATAAGTTTCACTCTTATAATAGATTATTATTAATAATTTATTTTTGAATGTTTGAATTTTCGTACATTCAATTTGTCAATAAAATATTATATAAAGACTTTTCAATTCATTTATTTATGAAAAACAATGAAAGCTATTTGTCGTATTGACTATTCTAATAAATTGATTATTTTCTTGTTACAGAAATCAATGGGTAAACAGTTTCACTGACGAAAATACGGATAAAGAACTTGAAACGCAATTTTCCACTCCATCAACACGTAAAAATCAAGATATCAAATAAATTTGGGTCCATTATCCTCTTTTAACACTTATTTGACGAAAAGAGCGATACAATGGAAGAAACATACGTACTGAGAGAAAAAGAAAACATAAATAATCTAAATACAATAAGGATATGCGAGCCGTCGAAGATTGAAATTCTAAGTTTTCCTTAACAATTAAAAGGGATTCAAGCTGGAAGCTTATACAATTTATTTAGAAATATTCTTTTCTTTCAATTATTACCTGTTATTAGTATTATTATTACATTAATAATAATATAAATATTACGTATGACTTTACAACTCGGAAGAAAAAGAAAAATTGACAACCTTGAATATCTTAACATGTAATGTAAAAGAAAAGTAACAAAGTTAGTTGCATCTTAAATCATCGTAGAAAATGTCTTGTGCATTATACTGCCAATATGCATTTTTCAATTATTGATTGTTTCAATGGCGTTTCCTTCTTTTGTATTTGGTTTTCGCGTTACCTTTAGATTCTAAGACCTTACGTCCCTAGAAATTTTTCTTGCGAAATTCTCTCCAACGCGGACGGTATATATTTATTTTTCCCTTTCCTTACTTAACTCTGTCACATTTGTTATTGTTATTATATTTAGATGTAAACACGAAGCCTTAATACAAACCTTTCTTCACTTCAACAAATACTTGAAGCTCTGCTTTTTCGACGATAGACGGGAAAATCACGATTGAACTGAAATTACGCGCACATACAAATAATTTAATTATAATATATATATATATAAAATTCAATATTCATTTTTCTACTAACACAATACATAAAATATTTCAAATATGTGGATAAGTAACGTAATTTATTTCTTCGTATTAGTAACGAAATTTATTAGTCTTTAAAGTGAATGATTAATTTATTATATTAGATGAAGGTACATCGATGTATGATGATGGTATTCATCATTATTTATGAAAGCATTTGCTCTGAAATTCAAAAATATCTTCTCTAGTTTAGGATTGAAAGTAGTAATCCAAATTTTTTTTTACTCCTACTCTTAATACTTCTTCGATTTAATTTATCGCTTATATTAAAATTTAGATATCATTAGGTTATTATCATTTATTTTTTGTCTTTTTTTCTTGTTTGTTGTTCTTCTACAATCATATTTAATATGTAAAAATTATATAATGCTTAAAAGGGAATGAGTATTTATTTTTAAACGATAATGAAATTGAAGCCAATTTCATCGACACACTGCATTGCGTTTATATATAATTTATGTGTACAAGTTACCAGCCAACATATGTGTTTGTTTATTATTTATAATTTATGTAAAACTAATTAATAATTTTCACCGCACTCTCCTAATAATTATTTAAAAAATGCATAAATAATAAAAAAATATAATACCAATACGTATATCAATGTTATTTGAAATAGAATGCACAGGTAAAAATATTCGCGTAAAATTGTTGATCAAAAACTTGTAATAATCATATTTTTGTTATATTAACAAATTTCTTCCTATATGAAAATGTTTACGACCAATGTATCGAATAAAATTGTTCAAGATTGTTAAATGCCAAATTGAGTATTGAACATATTAATAATACTCGACGTTTTGTGAAAGGAAACAATTCTCTTACCTACCAAGTGAAGTAGAATCACTATTATTCCCAATAAATACGAAACGCGCGCAATTTTTTTCCATGTTTATGCTTATATATCAGTGGTACAATGATGTAATTATCAAGCGATTGACCTAATTGCTCGAGCTCGTTTAATTTGGTTACTAATTACGCGTTTTCTCGCCTACTCACCGACCGCTTATGTTTACATTAATCACTTATAAACCACCACGTCATCTTATATGCAATTAATTAATCAGTAATCTTAATCGATAACGACGCATTATTAATAAAAGTATAGAATTAAAGTGCACGTATTTACCAAACAAAAGTTCGAGCGATTAGGGAATAGAGGATTTCGAAATTGTTCGTGGACATCGAGAAAGTTCATCGTTATCTCGACTGAATTCATTCTTAAGCAAAGATCTTTCAATTATTCTCCTAATCGGGGAAAAAAAAAAAAATTCAAGCTATTTCGATGATTGTACACGCAACGAATAAAATTGTTTTGGGTAACTGAAAAATTTCATGCCTCGTTAGATAAAGGCATACACTAAGTAAACGTTATAAGTTGTTCGACCTAAAATTAAAACATTATATACTTTTTAACATTCGTAAATAATAAATGACAATAAAAAGAGAAATTTTTTTCCCAATAATTGTTGGATCAAATAATTATTTCATACACTTAATTACACATCTTTTTATATGAATACATGAGAAGTACAGTTATCTCGAATATCATTAGAAAAAATTCAATTCAACACTTCAATACCCATAGTCATTAAGAATAGATTCGCTTTTACTCTCACATTTCTCATCAGCACACAGTCACATTAATTCTGTTTGCAGTTTATAATTGTTACCCATCTATAGAGACTTTGATGCATTCGAATAAACGGTGATTTTAAAAATTAAGATAAGTATAAGTTAAGCGGAATGAATGTATAACGAAGTGTAAGATAACGTAATGAAAACAAAAAAAAAAAAAGAAACAAAAAAAACTCGTGAAAAGCACAAGCGAGAACAAGGAAAAAGAAAATATATATTTTTGTACCTTACATTCGAAAGATTCTTAGAGCACACATTTCTCTGTCTTCTTTCACTCAATTATAACTTTTGCACACATTAAAAAAACAGGATAGTTTTAGTATATTTTATCATTAATCTTTTTGTAATATTACACTTGCAAATAATATATTTTTATTGCACAAGTCAAGTTCTTTTATATTTCAATAAAGAGGCGTTGATAAAAACAAATTATGTTTCAAAATGTGACAACGCACAGTGTTTGTTGCTTTTACGTGAAGTATCGTTATTGTTGATTATCGCGCGTTTATTTCTCTTTATATATATATATATATATATATATGTGTATATATATATATATAAACACATATAGAGACAAATAAAAATTTATATTATACACACATATGCATATACATATATATATACATATATATACGTATATATATATATATATATATATGTATGTACGTATATATGTATAAACTTTTCACCGACGCGTCTGAATTTTGCCTCAAGTAAGACCATCGGTATAGTCATTATTCCTCCCATCCCACTCTAGGCTTAAAATATAGTACTCTAAATTATTGTATTATTATTATGTGAACCTTAACTATGTTCATTTTTTGTATAATAAAAATAGTAATTGCAAACAATTTTGATTAAAATCATTTCCCTAATCTTTCGCTTTTTTGTTTAAATAGTGACGTTTAATTATCAATTATTAAGTTTGAATGATTTATTGAAAAGAAAGGTATCTACAACTACGAATATTGAAATATTGAATGATTTAGTGATTAAAATTAATAAATATTGTTTATAATTTTATTGTTCATTATGAATAAGAAAAAGCACGTAAACTTGTAGAAAAAATCGCTAGAATGTTTTTGAATGGACGGTTTCGATAAAAACTGAATAAAATAAGTTAATAAGTTAATTAATTCACAACGTAGAAATATATATATTTTAATGTTAATATATATCTATATATATATACAATATAGCAAATTAGCGAAAAAACATAAATTTTATCAGCACGTGCAAATTACTTCTGACGCCATTCAATTATATCTAAAGTTATAATTTTTGAATAAATCACTTAAGTTAATTGAATAAATTCGGCGTTACATATATTTAAATATAGTTGTTGCCCAATGTTCCTGTTTCAAACAGTTCAAAGAATTTTATTCAAAAATACATAAAGCATAAATTATTTTATACATATTATAATTTGCTATTTATACAATCAACGTTGTTGTATTTCATTGCTACATAATATAATTTAATTGTATTTTCTAACAAAGTGACTTTATTGATCTTGAAAAACGTTACTTTAAAGTTAATAAAAGACAATTAATCATATAAGAAACTTGATAAAAAAAATTATCATTCATCGTTTTAAATAAATGCAGTTAAGTATTACTTTTTTACATTTACGTAATTTATAATCACGGTGTAAAATATTAAATACATTCGATTCTTTATTCATTAAAATCCATTTTAAATTAAACAATTACATCAATAGGCAAAACGTTGCATATGATTACTAATTTACACATATTAATTATATCTCAAATTATTCATTATTGGTAGATGAAGTTGGATGTGTTTTTTAAGAAAAAATAAAATTTGGAATTTCATTGGGAGAATCTAAAATTATTTGTTTGAAATTAATAAGAATTTTAACCCTTTCATATTTTATTATTATATTGTTGTATACTTATATTATAATTATTATATACTATGATATTTTTTTAATTTTTAATTATATTTATACTATAAACGTAAAAATTTTTTATTCTATCATTTTTGACAATGCAATCAATATTTATACATTTTTATCGAGTTATAAATTTATTAAATCAGTTAAAAAAGTAATGTAGTTTTTATGAGTAAATTAAACGACAACTATAATAAAGTTCTAAATTGCATTTTATAAATTTTTTGTTATTCTTGAAATGTGTCTATAGATTACTTAATAAAATATATTTCTGCTCAATTTTAGTAATTAATTTAAAATTGAAAGTTTTATGAAAAATATTAATACTTCTTTCTTTATCAACTTTATCCACTTTTATTTGTTTACACGATACTCTTAATTATCCTAATGAATATGCATGCAATGCTCTATCTCTATTCAACTTTGAAAAATCTTGTATTTATAGAATATATATATATATATAGAATCTTGTTTACTTATAGAATAAAACTTTATAATAGATTTTATGTAAAATATATTATATCAACTTATTGTACAATCTTACGAAGAAAATTCACGATAATAAAGGAAATTTGTTTAAATATCTACAAATTAAGATTAACTGTTCAATAAGTCTTCCAGATACTTTAATTTATCAGATTTCTTTGTGAATAAGTTGTACAAATGATACAGAATAGTAAAATTTTATTTTACTAGTATTTCTTAAAAACAGATTCATTTCAATTGCAAATATGTAGTTGCTGTATACATGTGTAGAAAATTTTGTAACCAATTTTCAAATTAATTTTTCAGCATTAATTAAAATATGTTTTATTAAATTCTTTTCAGATAAAATATACGTGCTCTCAATTTATCTTATCTAATCAAATTTTCGATTTATACATCCATGTTCGTATAAAGTATTAGAGACATTGAAAATCATTCAGTTTGACATCACATTTATTCAAAATCGATCAAAATATTTACTTTTGTAATTTGCTAGAACTAAATTTAATATATTGTTCGTATTTCCTAAATAATCAAATATTAGCTTGTAATAAATCAAAATACTTACAAACTTATTTTTATTTCAATTTTTTCTTTAGAGAATATTATTTCATAAACATTGTGCAAAATAATTGATCGTTATCATTACTAATGTGCCGAGTGAGATTTTATTAGCTGAATCAGTTTCCTAATTATTATACATATTAACAATTTTTATCATTGTAATGAGAAATTTTTTAAAAATTCGTTATGTTATTTAAAGACATTAAAAGGACATCGTACATGTCACTGTAATATAAAAGATTAAAGACAAAATTCAACTGTGTTCAACCTATAGTGGTTAAACTTGTTAAAAATAAATTGAATTCAGTAAAATAATTCGTAACGTATGAACTTTTAAAATTATTTCCTGACGAAATCTCGATGATATAGAAATTTAATTCGAAATAATTGGAAATGTATATATATATATATATGTATATATATGCATGTATGTGTATACGTGTGTCTCTCTCTATATATATATGTGTGTGTGTGTGTGTAAGTTGTATTAGCTATTTATTGAAACTAAGAGATACATTAAAAGAAAATAAACAGATATCAATTTAATCATGAATCATCGATTTTTAAAATTCGTACCGGATTGCGTCATTAATATTTTTCAATTATAGCTTTCACAGAAATCATTCAATTTTTATGTTCTGTAGATATAAAAGTTTCTCAATGTTATCGAGACGTATTTATCTTTATCAATAATATGTCGATTAAATAAAAGGACCAATAAAGTGTATAAAAAATATAAGCTTACCGGCAATGTACGAAAAATTAACACGAATAGAGAACGCATACGTATGCAAACTGTTTCTAGATTCCAGAAACTTGTTTCTCATATAAAAATAAAAACTTCTTCCCGTATGTTCCACGGTTATGCAATTTTTTTCGAAATCGTCAACTTTTTTTTATATCCACACGAATTTTACAGGTGCGTAAGAGCTACAATATAAATCTCATCTCTCCATTCGCATTTCATTCGGCGAATCTCTTATGCATTCAAATAAAAATTCATAAATTACGTAATTTACTCATGAAGCGGCGGCGTTTCGCTACTAGTAACGCACACACACGCACTATTCGAAAGGGGGAAAAAAGAAGGCTTATTCTTTATTCATTATTGTGACTTTTTTTTTACAATATGTTCCAATGAAGAAAAGAAAGAGAATATATTTTCGCCACGACCGATTCACAGCGCTAAAAGTCCTTCCTTTTTTTTTTTTCTCTCGCACTTTTTTCTTTCGCTTCCCACACTTGTAAGCGTCCCACGCGACACTTCATAAGCCGGCGAGTGAGCTTGCGTATATGTAGATATTGCACTTCCGGTCGACGCATAACTTACGATCCATTTAAAAATGTTATAAGTCTAGGATTTTGCTTTTCGATTTTCTATTGCACGAGCACACGAGAACTTAAAATTTGCTCAATATTAATGTTTTATGTGTGCACTGGCAGTCTTTAAACTAGATATCTCAAACTTTTCTTTCCTTTCTATTTATTTTTCTTTTTCTTTTTTTTTCACAGCAATTCTAATTCTTACTCAAACAATCAATTGTTTATTATTGTTTGGCCAATATCAGAATATGGCAGTAGCAGAATATAATTTAATTATATGCTCAAACTTATTTACAAATGATTGGATAAAATATTAGCTATTTTTAACTTAATTATAGTTTGAAAAGTTATATTACACAGCGATTATATGCAGCGTCAGAAGATTCCAAGTTGCTTCAGTACATAAAGATTTCGGTTGTCAACATCAATATTGAAAATAATTTCTATTAAATTTTCTATTAGCAAATTAATTTCATTGGGCTAAATTGTTAAGACAATATTGAATTTGCCAATTATATTTACATTAGTATTACGAATACAGTTTAATATATCATTATACGTGTACAATAAGTTCGATCCTTTTTCACTGATCATCACATAGAATAATACAACAGTTGAACAAAAATTATCGCATTCCAAATGGTTTTGCATATAATCCTGACATATGACATACAATTGGTTGTATATTCTCGTATTCTTCGGCTATTTTACTCTTTTAGAAATCGCTAAGAGTACTAAGAATTCTATCTATTACTTTAATTATATCGAGCGAGTGCAATATTTCATAATTTCATGTCGTAAAATCACAGTCGTAAAAGCTTATCGATCATACGATTGGTATCTTGATTTTTTATTCTAGAGATCGCTAAGTGTCCGTGTCACGTAGAAATGTATCATTTGTATTGAACGTCATATTTTATCCGGCTGTGTATAAATATTTAATAAATAATAGATTGCGCTGAAAGATTGAAAAATATTTGGATTTGTTGTAAAATTTCACTCGGCAATTAAATATTAATTGTACAAGAAGTATTGCACCAGGAAAACTCAAGTTAATTATGATTTCATCGATAGTTAATTATTTATCTTGAATAAACTCTTTGTTCATGTCCATTAATTTGGTACAAGTATATCAGCACTAGTCATTACCTATAATCATGAAGTAACGGCTTAAAAAAAAAAATGCAGTTACAGTTCTAGTTCTCTTTTATTTTCTCTTTTATTTTCTTTTGCTCTATGCTTTAAATACTTGCAACCGAATCATTTTCATTACAATTGTTTTTTCCCATTTATACTTATGATTTCCTGTAATTTACGAGAGTTCGTATCTTATTTAATAATATCGAAGATTATCATTGAAGACTCTTTAATGTAAATTTGTTATAATGGCTTTGTAGTAAGTGAATACAAAATTTTTTAAATAATAGCCTCTAAAATTAATAAACTATTTTCAAAAGAATGTATAAATGTTCGCAAATTATAATTATATTAATGACCGTAGAACTGAAATTATTTGCATAATGAATGCGTAATAATGAAAACAAATATGAGACAAAAAATTAATGCCCGTATAGAAGAATTAATTATGTAAAACTTCTATTGACATTAAATTACAAATTTGTAATTACAATGATAAAAGAATAAAATTTTAAAGATTTTTTATTATTATACAGAAGCATTCAATTTGGTCTTCCTAATTGAAAGCAAATTTATTAGTTTAAAGAAATAAGCGATAATAGAGTTCTTCAAAAAAATATTCGATTTCTGTCCCATTACCCTATTATCTTACATTCCCTCATTATATTCTTTTATATTTTTAAATGCTTTAATGTTAACTAATATTTTTTCGAGTACATTTAAGGTATATGTAATATTTTTTCATTATTATTATTTTAGTATTTATTATATTACTATACATTTGTATGCAGTATATTTTATTTACTGTAGCTCAATTAATAATATGAATTGGAATGAACAATTAAATAGTAATTAAATGTATAATTTTATTATTCATTGCCACGCCGATTATTATTATTAACAAAGTTCAAAAAAATAATTCCCTATTAAAGGAATAATTCGGTTAATTTTTACATAATCATTTTAACTCGACAAGTACAAATAGATATACATTATATGAGTTTAAGAGAGTTGAGCGAAAACTATTAAATAATTATTAAATAACTTATTAATTAATTGCGATTCAATCGGTTGTTTTAAGAACTAAATTATGCACAGATCGACAATTACCGATTGAAATGTTATTATGACTTGTATTTACATCTATTAGCTATTATTATGATTATTAACATATCTATTAACAATTTTTAATACCAAAAGTATTATTTTTTGAATTACTATTAAATATTTACTATTTTAATTTTTAATTGAATATTAGTAATTAATTGTCAAGCATTATAATTCTAATTTACTTATCAAAGTTCAATATCATATCAATTTCGTTATTTACATTCCAAACAATAAGTTATATTTTATTTCTTACGCTGCCAATAATTAAATTTATTCTCCTAAATTTTATTATATATAATAATGACCTTTAAATTTTTGCAACCTGTGTTATATATGCTATTTTATAAAGTCGATAGCATTATATTTTACAGTCTATTGATTTATCATATAATATCGTTAATTGAATTATTTTTATTTATTTTAAATATTACACTCATTTTATATTTTATACATTTTGCTTCATTCTTTTTCTATTTCATTTCGTCGTTTCTTCTATAATTTTCCAATAGAGCAATAGTACATTAATTTATTAACAATTCTCAATGTAAATAAATAAAGTAATAATGGTATATCGAATGCACTATATTTCACAATTTAACATTAATATCTCAGTTCCTTCTTTAATTAATTCTACGAATTTTCAATTTTGCGAATTTAGAGATGACTTGATAATTTATTACAAATAAGGATAAATTGTACATTTTGCTTTGTGCATGTGCTTTGTTTATTTATTTGATTATTTGTGGCCAGTATCATGATAAACATATTTGAAATAACAATCAGAGCGTTGCAGTTTATGAAATTGAAGCACCACCATGTAATTGAAATTTTTTGCTTTAAAATTTTAGGAAGAAAGGAGGAGACGAAAGAGACGATTATAAACTTATAAATAGTGGTAAATTATGAACAATATTAATGGCGACAAAAGGTCCAACCATCAAACATTGTCTGGCAGTGGAAACAACCTTCCTAACATGATAATCTTTTGTAAATTACGGTTCGTGACCTTGAGAAAAAATTCCTTCATTCTGTCCCTCTATTGTTACTATTGCTTGTGATCTTTTTGCCTAATGTTAAACAGGATTTTTTGAGTGTAAACAAATAACTGTTCAATAGCTGTAGAATTATTATCAAATATTTTTAATGCAATGGCTAAAAAGGCAATTCCATATAAGTGAAATTCCATTTTCGATGTTATAAAGCTCTTTATCTAAAATTATTCTTCATGCCAATGGATAAACTTATTGTAAAATACGTCAGAATTTTAACAACAGAATTTCTTTTTATGCCTTGAATATCATTAATCGATAAATATAGTAATTTTATACAATTTAAATTATTTTACTACTCCAATGTTCGATTGTTATTAAAAAAAATTATGGAATCTTATACTTTACAAGGTTTGATATTTTTCTAATAAAATATTATATTTAAAATCTCTTCCGATAAACCAGTGACTGATAATGAACACAATATCTATAAAAATTAATTATACTTAGTTTAATGTCGATCGAAGCACTCGTTACATTAAAGTGTTTGGTCAATGTGTAAAATAATAACACTTTAGACTCAAATAGATTGAATAACTTTACATTTATTGGATGCATTTTACGTTTTTTTTTTTGTTTGTTTTCCAAAATGGCAAAACTTTTAATTAAGGGATTAATAAACTTTTAAAATGTAATCACTCATAGAACGATAGCAATGGTATAAATTGGAAATCATAGTGCAATTGAAAGAAGCGCGTATTACGTATCTCTTTAAATAAAGTATTTTATTAGGATCACGTGAAATTCGATTATAATGTTAATATTCGATGTAACAGATATTTTAAGCGGTTAACGATTAGTCGGTGCTAAAATTGTTTAAATACCTTTACAGAATACTTCGTGTCATTTAAAACTGAATCCACACTCGATTAAAACAATGTATTATTTTCCTTTACAATTTAAATACGATTAATTAATGCAATGAGTGTACGGTTAAAATTTTTTTCATAATATAAGCCATATTTGCAGATTTATAATGAATATAACTGGTAATGAAAAAAAGCTTAGTGTAAGTAATTAGTAATTATAACTAAATTGTCCTTAGTATAATTTATAATACTTATATGTACATATATATATATATGAATTATAATTTAGTTTTAATTTAATTACATTATGCTTTTATTTCAAGGTAAACTTACGTTTCTTACGCGTAATATTTATAATATCAATAATTTTAATGTTTTTATTAGAATAGAATAGAATGTACAAAAGGTTAGTAAATTTTTGTACGTCTAATATGATGGAATGAAAAATATATTCAAATTTATTTCCATTATAATTCAACATTAAACATTAATGCTTATATATATATATATACATCTTAGAGAATAATAATTATAAATTAAGAATATTCTATATTATTTATTCCGTTAATTCAATAGTTTTCCATTGAATTATTAATTAGTCTTTCGATTACTGAAGTATGCAATAAATTAATTACTTTCAAAATTCCTAAAGTCACAAATCATACAAATACCTAACTATCATTAAAGTAAAAGAGTATAAGAAATATTATCACGATAATGAAATTCGACAGAAAGTGACGGTTAAGCATACCAATGTTTTTATATTTCTTAAGCATATGGTTCTAAGCTTAAATTTATTTATTATTTACTATTAAAATTCATTTGCTCGTAAAATAATTGAAATGTCAGCGAAAAGTTTTTACTATGCGGCTTTTTAGACAAGCATATATATCGCAAAAAAATAAAAAATTCAGTATATGAGATATGCTATGCTTATAAGTTCGTGCCTTTAATAAACCAAGTGCTTTATAAGTAATTTATATTTACAAGCAAACGCAATGTATAAGAAAACGATTGAAGAAAGATGGACGAAAAAACTTTAAGAAGCTATGATAGTAATCTTAAAGTTATCAATGAGCTAATGACTTTGTGAAAGTAACTACTTGAATTGTATATTGAAAGTGCGGACTTTTCACATTGGTCTTTGTCCCTTTGAATTCTAATATTTCCAATTCTGATATTCAAATAAAATTGAATAGTAGATAAGGCATAAAAGCAATTTCAATATTGGATTGAACTTGTACTAATTTTTTTATCGGCATTTTTAACTTTATTGAAATATTTTGCACAATCTTAATATATTCTTTGCATCCCAAATTATTGTCCTTTTCATATTAAGTTCAAAGTAACGTCTGAATTTAGTTACGAATCTAATTAATTTTGAAATAAAGATCAAAGTCAATTGAAAGTAAAAATAAAATGTATGACATAATATTATATATAGTTTTATGCAATATTGTTCATAAAAATTTACGTAAATTAATGTAATAGATTATTTTGATATACCGATAATATATTACTTCCATTATCAAACTAAACAGTGTAATATTAATATATTAATTGAAAAAACGTGCGTCTCCTTTATTTTTGAGCCTACGAATGAATTTTTATAAAAATACATATTAAATTGAAAAGTATTTAATGCGTGAGAATAGATAGTAAAGAATATATACATAAGTGTAAGAATTAAAATTAAAAAATTTATGATAATACTTGATAATTTAGATTAATATTTATTACAGTGTTTTGTAAGTATGATGTATTGTTCTACGCAAAATGTTTGGGCAATTTTTTGATAATTTATTATTTTTACAAGAAAATATAATGTAATATAATTATAATATCCTTATATGCTTGTTGTTACTATAATTTATACGTACCTGCAATATAATTACATTATTATAAAATTCTGCGCTGGTCAATTATAGTTGAAGAATATAGTTAAGATTGAAAAATTTTTAATTTATAGTATTAAAAAATTCCAATGAAAAAAAAAACACTCGTATTAAATAAGCAACATATTGACAATTATATTTATTACAGTATTGAAAAGAGAATAAATAAATTTAAAGATAAAATAAATTTATTTTATCTTACAATAGAGACAATGTAATACTAATATTTATGTATAATTCTCTAGATACATAATTTGCAAAAAAATAAAATAGTATGAGTAAAAGCTTCTAGTTTGAATAATGAAGTGAAGCTATGAAATTAATTTATGATTCAAAAACAACTATCTCTTATTTTTTTTATTTTTTTCCAACTCTTAATACAAACATGTCCCCTCAAAAAATGTAAAAATAAATTATCAATTCATAATTTTTAATATATCACAACCGAATTAACAATTCATTACTCCGACAAAAGATATATTTATGCATTACTCTTTATATGTCTAATGTTAATGAAAATTTAGGAATTTTTTGCTCATTTTTATGATTAGAATAAGCAGTAAATAAATCACTATTTGTAAATTTCTTATAGGTCTAACTGAATTTCATCGATTATTCGAAACCTGCTTATTATATAATACTTTAGATCTTTTGATGTAAAATCTGATAAATGTAAAAAGTGAGAGAAAATACACAAAGAGTTCGGAAAGAAGAACATGTATATACATAAGATAGATAAAAATAGAGAGACAGAGAGATAGAGAGAGAGAGAGAGAGAGAGAATGAGAGAGAGAGAGACAGAACAGACAGAGTGTGAGAGAATGAGAAAAATAAAAAGAGAAGAACCTTGCAGAAGTGACGATTATAATTTACTGTCAGTGTGAATGTCTATCGTTCCGTGACATTGAATTATCTCTGACGGCTCTCGCACAACTTTTAACTTCCGTAGTTTGAATTTGCTCTGTTTCTTTCTCTCTCTCTCTCTCTCTCTCTCTCTATTCTCCACTCTTTTTCTCTCTATTCCCCATTCTTTTTCCCTCCTTCTCTACGCCTCTCTTTCCTTATTTATCACTCCATTTTAATTTCTTTCTTGTTCTTTATCTCCTAGATATTCTAGATCTCCATCTCCCTCTTTCTCCCTCTCCGCGTTATTCTTATCCTCTCTCTCTCTCTCTCTCTCTCTGCTTCTCTTTCTTTTTTTCGCGGTTGAGACAATAACTGAACAATGAACTTGAACAATGATCTTCGACTTGCGTAACTGGCTTTTTCAATATATATCCAATGACTATTCGTTATATGTACGCGCCGCGAGATGTGTGCAGTGTGCAAACACCGTCATGAAAAAAAGTCAAAGATAAGTTAAATGGAGGGGGAGGGGGGGAGGAGTGTGCTTGCTCAAAACAAAATTTCCGAGGTCATGAGATTTAATCGAATCGGCTTTATAATCTACAGCAAAATTATATTTGGAATTAATTTGTTTAAATGCAATGATTTTAAGTATTTCGCTTGTGTAAATGCAAATCTTAATTTAGTTTATTCAGTCGTCTTTAATGCAGAGGTCATCGCTTAATACTTCCTTTGATATTAAATAACTGTTTATTTATTAACTGTTTATTGAGTTGCAGTTACATTGATTCTTATAATTGTTATAAAGTAATTTACTTTTAAAGTTAACGAAGAAAATTCAGGAATGTATTGATTGTTTAAAGTTTAGAATGAATGCTTAATCTTACAAGCAATAATTAATGTTTTTAAGAAATACTTTTGATAATAATTAATTAATTGGTTTTTATGTCATTTTAAGGAAATACATTGTTTTCAAAAAATTACAAAGTTAAAAAAATTCATATTTCTTATTGTTCGTATATTTTTGCACAATATATTTTTTAATTTAATATATAATTATACTCTAAATAAAAAAAAACATACACACAATGTTTTATTATTATTGAAAAAGTTATTATTATATATCATACATCCATTTAAATTTAAGAGTAAAAGAAACTTTTGCTAGAAAATCATTGTAATTTTATTAATTTTATAAATGATTTTATTGTCCTACACGTATATTCTCAAGTATCAATATTATTACAAAAATATCAATATTAGTGCTTCAAGTTGAAATTCGTACATTGGGCAGCCAATAAATTTTATAATGAAATATAAGCCGAGTCTGACAATGAGATCAATTGTTTCTTAATATGTAATAGTAAAAAGTGGATTCATAATTAAATTTCTTTTAAATGTATAATTTCCCTGTAAAGGTTCATTAGCGAAGTTTCCTTATAAACATTATTTGTAGGCTCAAATTAAAAAATAGATCAGATATTATCAACGCTTAAACTGCTGATTCTTAATAAATTCTAAATACAAAATTCTCTCAATTCTTAACGCAAAATTTATATAAATTAACAACTTATTAATTACTTAATATATGTGCTCCTAGTCATTCGATGAATTGAAAATTATAATTTATTCAATTGATGAACTAATTGCTAGAAAAAGAAATTTATATCCAATTGGTATATTTATTTAGATTAACAAAAGTAATTTTAACCGTCATTCTTCCTTGCGTTTATTTTTTAAAAAGAAATTTATAAAATATTCATAAATAGCATTTATTTTACACATACATTAGATTTAACTCACATATATCTTTTCTTCCATTGGACTCACCTATAAATTTCGTTTTACTTAAATTAGCATAAATTAAAATAGGCAGACTTAAAAATAGATTTTTATAAAATTGGCACATTTTATCTGCTCATTTGATACAGTAACGTAAATTAAATACGTTGTCAATTAAATTGAAATTTTTATATTTTTTATCGCGTTACTACGATATATTTATGGATTGCGTAAATATAGTTCACCTTTCAGTTAACGTTATAATTTCGCATATTAATAAATTAATTATTTCTCTTTCCTATTTGTCACATTATATTGGCGCTATTTAAAATTTTTTTTTCTTTTTTTAATAATAATTTTAATTTTCAATACTTACTCGCTTGTAAGTTACGTATCAAACGAACGAACGTACTTTTCTTCTATCTCTCTCTGTTTTCTTATTAAAAGAATAAAAAAAAATAAAAACTGTCTATATCCATTAAGTAATCATTGTCTAAATTTTTTCAAATGTCAAAAGTTTATTTATAAGCTTCAATGATCCACAAAGAAAATTGCTTAATACATAAGCATCTACAATTCTTTCTTAAATACATTTAATTCTTAAAAACAATTCCCGTTAAAACTATTTTCATGGAATATCAAATATGCGTATATGATGTGAGTGTATTTCCAATGTAGTCCTTCTCAATTGAAAGTATGTGCCCTCAAAATATAGTACATGCAATTAGCAGGAAGTCGTCATTGAAAATTTATGATCAAGAAGTTAATACTTAAAAGAATTTTGAGAATGAAGAGTCGAATGTCATTTCTTTCAACTTGCTCAACCTTTAAGCAAATCTTATTTTATAAACAACCGACAAAGTTGCTGCTTTCAATTAAATATTATCCGATGCCTTGTGTGTATTTTTAACCAATGCTTATTTTTATTTTTCACAACTCCGCTTATGAAAGACACTGATCAATATTTAAAGCTGACATAAATTTATAAACTATTAATTAATTTTATATAATGGGTAATGAGTAGTCAAAGTTACGTAACAATATAATGAGAAACATACGAAATACTTAACAAGTCTGTATAATTTTATTATTTACCGATGGTTTGGTAAATGTAAGAATTTATTTTTCTTAATGCTTGCATTTGAATTTAATTTGACAAAACGTTTGTTTAATAAATTATTATTTTACTATGGCATTAATTTTTCATGGAATATTTAATGGAAACTTATATTTGATTGCGGTGGAAGATGCAATGCATATAAATTATTAAATAAGTTGAATACAATTTAGTTCAAATGTGATTATGCTTTAATTATAAATATAAATTAATTTTTAAATATAACGAATGGCACTAAAATCCTTGGTAACTTGAGAATTAATGGTAGTATCATTACTTTTTGTTAGTTGTTTTATAAATTTCATAACAGGAGGAATAATGTTTATTGAATAAATTTTCGTAACAAGAGGGCATAATAATGATTTAAATGTAAATTTAAATTGAAATACAAAGAGAATCTTTATTATCAGTCTATTTAGATGAATTTTCTATAGTATATTAATTCCAAGGAAGTCTATATTTTGTAAAATATTTGTTATTAAAAAAAAAATTAACTTTAATATAATAATGATTAGAAGAAAATAATTATTGAATATAATATAAATATAAATTGTTTACAATAATAAGAAATAAGAATTAAATTAAAATTAGAATTTCGAGTTATTAGACATACCAACGAAATTTACTTATCGATAAAGATATTATTTTTCATTAATAGACCATTCGATTGAATTGTTTACATATTATTGTTTACGAACTTTATTCCTTAATGTGCTTTCTGTGCCACTCCATTGGCCATTTTATTCTATAATTCGAATTGCATAGTAAAGGGATAGTAAGTTATAAATTGCCCTTTTATTAAATGCAACTTTATACGAAACAAAGTTATTCTACTATTGTTATAATCATATTGTTATAATCATCAGAATATACAAGAATATATAAGAATATTGTACAGACTAGAAATAGCCTACACATTAGTATTAGCAGCACTATTTACTCTCAAATTGCATTGGTTGGAGATGCTAGAAAAATCTCAGTAAGTTCCATATTAAATGATTTCGTTTGGCTCTAATTAGAACTCTAAAAACTCATTTCATTGTTATGCAAAAATCTATTATTACAATAAGAGCAATGTTGACAAATGACATTAAGTCTTTGAAGAAATGTTTGCTTATTGAGCAGAAGCATTATTATTATTATTTGGATTTTCATAGAGATTTGACAAATCAGTGGCGGTTATTATTTCGCCAGCATTTATTTATATATTATCCGCTTGTCGCCTTATTCTCCTTGCTCTCGACAGTTTTCGATGCCAATCGACGAGCAGGCGCATAGGAGGGTTGCAACAATACCAGAAAAAAGTCTTGTCGGTTGATGAAAGAAAGTCAGATCTGAGAGTAAGATATGCGCGCGTGATCCTGCATTTCGAACGAAATTTCGAGTTCGAAAAAACGTCGCTCTTAAAAGAAAGGAAAAAGAGAGATAAAGACTGACTTCTGACATAGGAGTGAACGAGAAGCATTTTTTTTTGGCTTTTTACACTGCATTGACGTTCTTTACGAGTCAAGTTTAGATAATTCTTGAACCCTCTTGAAGTTAAGGCGAGGGAAAAGTAAAAAACGGCTCTGCCCAAGCTGTAAAAAATTAACAGGTGAAGATTTTTTCATGGGGGTTTTTTTTGTTTTCCCGTTTTTTTTTTCTTTTTTCTTTCTGACGAGCGAAGTTTGCAGTTCAAACGGACATATTTTTGACTTCAAATAAACGATCATGGGATTATGGCGCTCTCGATTCACACGATTTTCTTTCATTGAAATAATTTTCTCAACTGGCTGTTTCATTTCACATCCATCCTTTATAGAACGTTTCAACTTTATTATACGTATTATAAAAAAATCCATTTCTTTCATATTTATATGCAATTTCAATATGCAATTTTACATATCAGCTAGTAATTTATAATATGCCTTTTGATATTTAGATAAATGTATGCCTGTTAAGCCATTGCGAATTATATAAGCCTCTCTTTATTTATGTAAAGGTAAGAAAATGCTTATATTTATTAAATTTCCTCAAATCCAATGTTAAATATTGAAGGTTAAAGCATTTTTACAGTTCATATAAGCATGTATATCTTTTCAAACACGTATGTTCTTTTAAATTTTCAACTTTGAAGACGGAGAATTCTTTATGATTTAATGTCATAAATATCTTTATTCTTTAAAAGTATCAATATATTTTTCCTGCTGTCTTTTTATTATATAACGTATTATGAGTTATATTAATATATATATATATATATTCCTGTAATTCATAATCTATTGACAGTCATATATTTTTTTAATAACAAAAAATAAGTCGATATATACGAATATGCAGATAGTACATGTTTTCTCTAAATAATGACAAAAAGCTAATTCATATATATATAAACAAATTTGAGAAACAATGAAATACGCAATTGAACCACGTGAAATTTAATTTTTCTATACACAATGGAGAATATTTTTTCACTATGGCACCCTTCATTTCAAGAACCTTTTACCTCAAAAAGCGACTAATAATCCCTTATTTCTTACTTTTCTAAAAGAAATCTTCATTTTTCAATTACTCGAACTGGGCAAATATTTTGTGAATAAATAAAATATAAATAATGCACGTGAAGAAAGTATTAAAATCTTGCGATATGAAATTGAAAAAGATGATTATTTTGAATTTTACATTGATGTTTATTAATTATTAATTATTAATTATTACACAAATAACGTGCTTATAATTTTGTAACTGATACATTTCTGTTAAATTATTACGTTTCTCGAATAAATACTATATAATTCAATATTTATAATTGAACGCTTTTTAAAATACGCTTTTAAAAATACATTATAAGTACAGGTTTTCAAAGTTTATAATAAAGATTTGTATTTAATTTGTAAAAATCGGAATCATTTTATTATTATTAGAATGCATTCGCCAAATTATATAATAACATTATATATATATATATATATATATGGAAATTATTTCTCATTTATTTACTGTTTTCTACAATTTTACTTTTATATTTCATATTTCTATATGTAGTTAAAATATGTAAATAAATATTAGAATTTTTTCTATTACTCTGCATAATAAATGTCTCAGATTAAGTGCATTTTATATAAAAACAGGACTTTCGATATTATGAATTTATGATTACCACGAAATAATGTAAAATAATAAATTTATTAATAAGATTCGTAGATATGAAGAATAAATTTTATATCTATTAATATAAAAGTATCGACATATATAATATATTTGATAAGTTATGGATGAAAATTTTATGAATTTGCCTGACACATTTATTTATCGTTATAATTATCACATATTTTCTAATACGTAGCATTTCATATTTCATAATTTTATATTTTTTTAATATCTTTATAATAGAAATTTTCTAATTACAATTTTGAAATAAGTTCAAAAACATCATTTTTATATAATGTATTAATTAATTGGAATTAATTATTTTATACCTTTGAAGTTACAAATAGTTTCTCAATACACGTGAAATCTAATTAACTGATATCGAATTGATTCTACAAAATTATAGATTAAAAATGATTATAAAAATATATATAATAAGAAGAAGAAGAAGAAGAAGAAGTAGAGGAAGAATATTGAGAAATTTACATAACATTATACAAGTATTAATAACTTTAAAATATATTAAATTTATTAAGGAAAAAGTAAAAGACCAAAGTTCTGAAACTTGGTATCGTATTAGCAATTACAATTGCGGAAAGCACCGTAATGTACGAGTGTACGGATCCAATTATCAAATGTAAGAACTTGAAGCTCCCTTGAACCTACATCGAGTGCAACAACTTTCTTTTTCCTATTGACCTCGAGATCGGTCAAGTGAAAAAAAATGGTTAAATAAGTAGTCGTATTCCGTTACACAAATGGGGCTTAATAAACTGCACTCGGTTGTTTTTCTTCAAAATTCGTTCCACGCGATAACAATGAAAATAAATCAATATTCGTAATTTTTTTTATATGTATATAAAGAGTTATGTATATCGAGGTATTTATTGTTTTATCAATATTGTCAATTTGTGTCAAATCTTTCTTTTTTTTTCTCTCTCTATAAAAGTAGAGTTTTCATTATAATGTTTTTTTTTTTGTTGATATTTATGGGATTCATTTTCAATTGATAGGAAAAAGGCACGCATATTATAGGAGTAACATAGATATTTATGGCAATGTACTTTCGATTTATTGTTAGAATTTATTTGTACAGAATTTAAATTCCACTCATTGAATGGAACTCACGAAGTTGAATATTTATCAAACAGCTTAGTCTAACTTATTTAATAGGACGGACATTTAAATGAAGAAAGCTGTAAATTTAATAAAAGAAAAAGAAGAGTGAAATTTATTTAATATTAAATTTATTAACATTAAATGTAAGCATTTGGCTTGTATGCCCGCGAAAGATATTTATCTTGTCTGATGTTTATATCATTGGAACAAAACAATATAATTACTAAAATGTAATTACTAATTGAAAACGATTGTATGCTACTGATATGCCAAGTATAATATCCAAGGCTCATTTAATGTCAATGATTGTACCTTTTGAACCGTCGGATAAATGTTTTATGGAATATTATTAATGTGCGGTCGTAGTGGCGAGGATTATCCATTTATTGTTCCATCTAATGACAAACGGTTATCGAAACGCTGCTTATTACGACACATTAAGGCTCACTTATGACAATTTCATGTTGCCATACATTGGCAAGCGCTTATAAGGAAAATCAATGCCAATTGAAGCTCTCGTCCGAGTCATCCGCTGCTCTCCTTCTAATGCCATTAATGCCGCGAGTGACCTGAAATATCCACCGATCTCTGCTAAATCGCATATGCCGGTTGCGCCTAAAGTTGCGACACTCGAAAAAGGATGCATGGCGAGGCCTGAGATTTTCTTCCGTGTGGGCGGCCTTCGGCTCTTGGCTTTCCGTGGAAAAAAGGAAGAGTCGGGTGCTCGGCTGCTTTTACGGGACACTGACGCTGCCGCTTCTCTCTCTCTCTCTCTCGCTCTCCCGCTCGCTCTCTCTCGATGCCCGTAATCGATGACGCAAGGAGGTGTGGCTTCGGGTGTAGTTGACTCAAGATCTTTTTTCTATCTCTTATTTTATTAGATAAATGTTACTGGCGCGGATAGCTTGGCGGAGCTCCTATCACACGAGGTGGAGTGATCCGGGGAACATTTCATTGAAAATTTCATGACATTTCAACATTTCAAATAGCACCCAAGATTTTTATCGTACAAGGAAACTATGTTGGCTTCGCTAATATTGAGGCAGTTGTTTCGCTTACCAAGTGCCGGCAAATCTAGAGTACATAATATTTTCTCTTACAGCAATACCAATTGAAATCTCTACGAAATCATAAAGGTCGTTATGATTCGATTTTCTTAATTAGGATATTCATATCGATATATATATAGATATATAGATATATATAAGTTGGCACGATTATTATTATCAAGCAAAGAAACATGACAATTGGAAAGCAATAATTTTTCCGTAATTATTTATTAAGATACGAGGAACTAAAATTTTAATAAATTATTATTTCGAAATGTCGATGGCTTCAATTGACCTTACTGCTCGTTACTGATCACCAAATAATTTCACACGCTAATGGACAATTAGTTACTTATATAATATTTGGCAATGTAATAACGAACATATAGTGAAATAGCTGTCCTTTAATATATTCCCAATTAAATGAACGAAACGCCACAGATAATATGACAAAGCTAGTTAAATCATTAAGATCCACTGTATGTTAGATGTCTATTATTTTACACCAACAAACGACTTTAATTCCTTGAATTTGTTACATTTACACTTTCGTCTATCCAAAAGCGAGCCACAATAGCAAATGCAATTGAAATCCTTACGTGCAATCCAAAAGCAACGGGACATTTATTTTTGCTAAAACTATTCGACTCTCTCGCCAATCTTGTTAATTTCCCTCTCATTACATTAAAGTTCCCTCCCTTCGGTTACATCTGCAAAGGAAAAAAATGAGTTTATCTCGACTTCGACGAAATTACGGTTCTGCGCCTTGTGTGCGCAGTAAACTTTTACAGCACCTTCCCGGTCGGTGAAGTTTTTTTTTTTGCACATCTTCGCATAAAGAAAGATTCGGCGTGGCCCCGTTGAGGATGTAAGACTCTCTGATCTCATCGATCAAAGTAATATTTTATTTATCTCTATGTTAGGCCGGTGTGTTGTATTCATTGTGAGATTGTGAGATTCGAGAGAGAAGTAGTTTCATTATGTCAGAGTATCGACAATCTTCAAACGAACGAGACTGCAAGGTTAATATCACTTTGAAGTCGTGGTAGTTGAGTGTACTGTAGACATGCCGCCAAATCAATTGTACGTAACTTTAAATAACATCATAATTATTACGACACAACATTCAATAATATATCACAATGCCAAATTCCTCGCCGATAAGAGAATTCTAATAGAATTTGCATCTTTAAAATGTAATTCGAGCGAATTTTTATTTCAATTTTAAAGGCTCAAACACTTTTAGACTGCGAATCACCATTACAATATCTAGTATTTTGTATAGATTGCACTTACAAGATAATTACGATAAGCTGTCATTAATAACAAATTCAAGCTACAGGAAGAAGTTGATTTAACTCTCAAGTATATAAATATCATATACTTTCGTTTTCTATTATAATATCTTAAAAAAATATATTATCTATTATTATTTGGCAAAATATTATTTTGAAAATTGCAAACCCAACAACACTTTGTTTGCACAATCAAACAATAATAATTAAATGTATCATAATAATTACAATAAACTGTTAATAATCTTTGTAAATTAGAAGAAAAAATCAACTTGTATAGAAATTCAAATAAATCATCGTGAATTTTAAAATTATATTTTAGAAATAATTTTTGTAAATGAAAATTATTATTTCTTTTATTCAGTTATTTTTTAATTTCGGTGACATTTTTAATAGCTGTCTTTTCATAATAAAATTTTTTTTCTTTTACATACTCATTATTATACGAAAAAATGCAAAGCGTTACTATACGAAACCATTTTATAACTATGAAATTAAACAATTTCAGTTCTTCTCTTCTTCAATAATATAAAAATATATTTACACTTAAAATATCTGTCCCCTGCGTATGTTTTATATATAATAAAAATGCATTGAAAATTGTATGATATGGTATAAATATTTTATACGTGGCGCGTAGAAATACACAAGGGGAAGAGGAATTTTCATGAAATTAAATAAAACAATGAAGGATTGTTTATGTTATAAAACACAAAAATTTTACACACAGTCGGTAATATAACAATCTAAATAAAATTTACCATCGGTGCCATCTGGCGGAAATCGCGAGTAACTTGAGTGACTCATAATTTCAATTTATCGATAATCTTGTTATCGAGTAATGATAAATAGATTTAATGGCACCTATTTATAGATTTTCAGCAATCAAACATTTAACAATTGTTTAATAAACGTAATCTTTGGAAAGATATTTTTATCATGCTTATATACGATTGAAATTTATGAAAAGTTAGCCAAAATATAAAACACGATTCTAATGGAAAATATCAAATTTTATTGATATTTATAAAATGGGTATTTTCGATGTAGAATAAAATTCTGGATTTGTAGTGACGTTCGGGCGAATGTTTTTAGAATACAAAGGACAATATTATTGAATATATTGAAAAGTTTACAATTCATGCTGTTTTTAAGAGAAAATTGTGAATTATATACTTTTGTTTATTAGATTAGTAAATAATTTTTTAACAAATAGGTAAAGTAAATGTATGTTGTGACAAGTAAATAGTTTAAACTGTATTTCAAATCTATGACTTTTATTTGCACGAACATTCGATATTGCAATGTCGAAGTAGCCCAACTGTTTGACGAGAATGAAATCGATGATTAAATATGCTATTTTTGCACAAAAATTTACCTCTGCGGATTTCCACTTCCACGCTCATTACGCGATAATTAACTTAAAGTTCAAACGCAAGACTTTTAACTTGATATTACATATTTTTGATTGTAAATTAATAGTTGAAACAAGTTGGCCATCTTAATAATCAGTCTCTGATTTTTTTATAATTCCACTTATTTAAGATAAAATTATCTACGATTGTAATTGTTTTATGGGGAATTGAGCGCATCTTAAATGCTCACATATACAATTCATTTGTAATTAGTAAACAAGCGTCGACAAAATCTTGCAATGACATAACGTAAAATAAACGGATGATTTCAACAATAAAATAAAAAATATCACGAGAAAAATGAAATCTCATAATAAATTATTTAAATACTTTTGTTATTAAAGAGATGACGATTTCATTGAATTATTGAAGTAATTGGTTGAAGAAATACAAAAGTTCATTAAACTATAATCAATAAGTTTTAAATCACTTAGAAATATAACAAAAAATTCAATTCCTCGTAAGAGGATAGAGTGTAATTGAAATAGTTGTTTTCGTAAGAGGCAGGCAAATTAGTATCATTATGCATATCAAAGTAAAAATTAATTGACTTATTGTACAAAGTAATTATAATGTTTTATCGTTAATGCGTAAAGCAGTTGGCGATGCGTCACTCCTTGCGATATGACTGCTCAAAAGCAATTTCCGTGTGTCTCCTTCTCGATATTACGCTTTCTTCGCATAGTGTTGAAGAACATTTAGTTTATTGTTTGTGCTTCCATTATTTGGAGAATGCGTTGATCTATGCACAGAACGACCGCATTTCTCATGAAAGGCTCAGCGCTTTTCTAACGTGTAATCCAATTAGTACATAACAAGACTACCAGAATACCTCCCATCAATACCCTAATCAGCTTAATTCCAAAATTCCTTCTGCTGTAAATTATTGTCTCATTGCAAGAACACCGTTCAGTGGAATTTGTAGATGTTATCTGAAAGGATGTCTACTGGCTTAATATGTCCTATCAGTATTCGTAATGGGAATTTGTCTTGTTATCGGAGACTTGAAAATAAACGTTGTGTGCCTGCCACTTACCCTTCATTATTCAGCTTAATTGTTTTAATGCAGGAAAATATACTAGACTAAAGCGTAGATTATTTTACGGTGCTTTAGGAAGGGAAGGCGAGGAGGAATTTGTAGGCAAACGACTCCATTCCCTCGCTAAGTTTGCTGCTGTCGCTTGTACACCGACGCTCCAGGATCTTTGGATGCTGAGCAAAAGTATCAACTGACTTGTACTAGCCATTTGGTATTATGACATCTAATAATTGATTGCCTTCGTCGATCGATGCATTTAATGATCGAAGCCGTAATACCACTGCACACACGATGCACATTCGATATCTTTGATCACTGGTACTCAAATAAGCATACTTGAGCCTCAATTAGCTAACTATTTAATGGACTGCATTGGTTGTAAATTGTTTCAATTGTATTGTTAAATAATGATGGGTCATTAGCATAACGGTGTTGCAGAAAAGTTGTTCCTTCGTTTCAAAAACCAGGTTATTGAGTGGCAGTGTAACTTGCGGTTATAAGTATTCGTACATCTGCTTTTATTACTAAATCTGTTATATAGAATACGTCAGTTGAAGTACAGTTTATGAAGCTTAGCTATGTAGCGCAGAAATTAGATCAAAATATTCTTAATCGATAATTATTCATTTAAATGTTGTCGTTCCTTTATCAGTTGATGTCAAATACTTTGCTGGTACCCACTAAGCTTTATTGAGCTTCTATAATTTGATGGGAAGAGTTTTATCGTCTCGTGTATGGTGGAAAGTTTGTTGTTGAAGGTACTGCATCGTGCCTTCATTAAGTTCAGTTCCTAAAGAAGCAACCAAACGGCTCTCGTCTTGTATTAAACTCTCATTGCCGCCCCTTTTTACTGCAGCACCGTTCGATCGCTAAAAGTTCGACTAAAAGTTGATGAGAAACGGATGCATTTGGTTGTAGGTAAGTGACGAGCATCGACTGTACACATCCTATTTCATTGTTTTGAAATGCTACAACAGTACACGTAACATTCACGTGAGACAATGAAACATTATGGTTTTCTCGTGTACTATTCAGGTAATCTCGGTTCACTCACTCTGCTCTACTAGGCCTAACACTCATTCGCTTCTTATTATTTGAAAAGATCGGTACAGTTATTTTAGTGCAAAAAATTTATGAACTTGCTCTGAAATGTGGGTATATTTTATTAAGAAAAATATTTTCATAGCGATGTTAATAAATCAATATATATATTTATATTAATTAATGAAGAAAATGTCTGATTAAATACATTATCCTCTAGGTATTTTCAGGCTATAATGCAACGTGACTCGGAACACTCGAGTTAAGCTATTCCAAGAGCGTCAACATTAGACGAAATATTTTTAATATTTATAAAGAAGGAAAAAGCGCAATTATTTATGTGTGATTTGAGACTAATTGTTATAATTGAAATGGCGCCGATGCATAAAATGCTTATGTACTATAATATTTAATAAATTGCTCGAGAGTGTGGGAGTAAAAATATTTATTTGACGGACATTTTTTTTACAGACACATATAAGATCGATACGTTTTTGTAAAAGATAAAAAAAAGAGTAAAGGTAAATAAGAAAGTTAAATGGCTCGTTATTAAATAAGGAAGAAAATCCTGTATCTATAAAATAGATTGAAAATTTGAAAATTTCAATAAAAATTCTCCATCCACCAATAATTCATTTGCCGTAAGAGTAATGTGTAAAAAGAATACAATTTACGAAGATTCATTGGTAGATTGAAAAGTAGTAAACTATAAATATAAAAATATCGAGAAAAAAAAAGAGAAAAAAAAATAGCGAAGCTCCGATTTGGAATTGCTTGGTAAATTACGTATCTCTCTCTCTTATCGGCAATTCCAAATGGAGAAGATTCGAGAGGCTTCCTTGTACTTTTCTCATAAAGTGGAGTGGACAAGTAGTGGTGGTGGTGGTAAAAGGCAGTAGCCTCTTGTAGACTTTAGTCGCAGTTAGAGGAGGAATAGGCGGATTCATCTTGTTGTCTATGGTCTTTTGCATGCCTGGAGGCATATTGGTGACCAGCTTCAATTATGGTCGAGCAAATGACCGGTTTGCAATGGAAGTTATTGGGACAGTCATCTGTTGCGCTTGGATGTATTGTGAGGCACTTGCCTTGCACGAGATAACAATAGGTGAGAGCGAGTACTGGATTGCCGGTGTAAAACTGGCCGTCGCCCAATGTCATTTGGCCGGTCATATCAATATGTGTGTATTTAAGGGGGATGTGACTGGAAATGCCATGCTGAAACAAATTTAATATGCTAGCATTAATCTCCAAGCTCTCGAGTGACCGGATGTTTTTATACGCAATTATTAAAATGTTGATAATAAAAGCTTCGTGTCCATGCGATTGCTGGAGCTGCAAAGTAATTGAAGGGCCGGGGGGATACGGGGTGGGAGGGGGGGATTTACATTTAGGTATTGCGTGGCTATTTCTTTTTTCACGCCGATAATCGTAATGGTATAATGGTAATAATGAGGGATGAATTATTGTAATTATTATCATTACCGTCGTTTCTTTTTTCAATAATTAAAGTAATGATTAAAAGCCGGCTTGTCTTGCGGAAAATTGTCTTGCAGATATTTCGTTTATTATTGATGTTTTGAAGGAGCGAAATTTACAATAACTTCTTTCCAAATTATTTCACTCGATACTTATTATGGATATTATCGATCACATGGTACATCAGGCAATTGTTAATTACATATATTTTTACACGAGTAATGAGTAATGTAATTTAACGAGAACGTGTAAAGATTGAATTGAAACTTTAATTACAAATTACAGCTTATGAGCACAATAAGATTCACGTTTAGAATAAATATTTAGCTTGGAAAGAATGGACTTGTGTGTCCATTCGTAATTGGCCTTGGAATGTCGATAGGTGTCTTTCAAGGTCACGGTTTGTCTAAAATCATTTCCGCCTCGTTGGCGTTTATTAAACATTACTCTCGCAACTTTTTCTTCAACAATTTGTCGTCGGCTCACGTATGTAGGAAGTTCATGAAAATGGAGCGACTCTTGCGCGAAAGGTAAAGAGGTTAAAATCAATTCCTCGAGCGTCAAGAGCATGATCGCGAGATAATTGAGATGTGCCGAAAAAGGCTTTGAGATAGAGGTAAATTTTTTTTCTGCGCCAATGTTTCTTGTGGCCGGTGCCTCGAAGACCGGGGAGGTCCGTTTGGAGAAATTGACGCTTCGTTGTATAAGAAACGGTATCTGCAATGATCATAAAAAGCCAATCTCTATTACTGTAGTTTTAACGAGCTCCAAGGAATGAACTCGAAGCAAACGAGAAGTTGAAGGCTACATTTAAGGAAAGCAATTATCAAAGGCGGCCAGGTGGTTACGTAAAAATGGGATACCTGAGTTATCGTTTTCCAGGCCAGAAGTCGGACAAAAAGCCGACTTTTTCTCCACCTTAACTGCTCGAAATTAGGATATTTAATGTAGAGAGCTTGACGTGACACGGGACAGACGACCAAAAAATTGATAGTTTTGTTGATATTCAAGCAAGTGTCGGTCAATGCTCAACTCAGCTAAACAACTAGAATTATCATCCGAGCCATTTTATTTAGTAATGAATAAAAATATCTTTTTCAATTGGCTTTAGTCAGTTGTTGCTGGCTTTAGTTTCTTCTTCTTCTTTTTTCTTTTTTTATACATAATCCATTGTGCGATATCTGTTGTTGCGCTGATACTATACTTTTATTATACAACGATGGCAATTGAATTAAATGAAAAAAATCTTCTCCCAAGCTTAATTTCCATTAACATAATTGTCTTTAATATAATAAGAATTGAATTGGCATGCAAGGAATTGTACCAAAGACCTTTTGTTACAATATACACATTTATTAATATCGCTTAAATTGGAAAAAAAGAGTTTTTTTTTTTATCAATCAAATGAATTATACATTTTTCTTATATTATGTAGAGATGGGGCATTGATTAAACCAGATTTTCATTTCTTCTTAAAAATTACGTTGAATTTATTATACAAAAAATGCAGCTCTTATATAAATAGTTTTCCAATTAACAGAAACATGTATAATATACATTGCATACATTATAAAAGAATCTCTGATCCCTTAACATACTGTGTATATTAAAAAAAAAAAAAAAAAAAAATCCGTAAACACTAGTAAGTATAATAAAACGTTTCTTTGAGACGCAAAAAGTTCATATGAAGAAAGTAAATTGTCGTCAAAGAACGGGAGTCGCAATGCAAAATGTCCGGTGCTTTAGCTGCTGGTTGGTTTGGCGAGGTTGTTCTCAAATTCCTTACTTAAAAACCTTTTAGCAAGTGCAAGGATCGGCGCTCCCGTCGCTATATCTGGCAGATCTCCAGCACTGGCTGCGATGTCAAGATGACTGTACTTGAGAGGCTTCTCGCCTTCATTCCCATGCTGCAATTAAGTGGATTAATTTTAGTTGCTTTGTGGTTGAATGATGATCGGTCGGTTGGTTCAGGCTCGGGGCTTATGATGAAGGGATTTGGACTGGATGGTCTTGGGCTCCTTAGGTTTCAGAGGTTACTACACTTGCTCATTTCATTCTTTTTCATTGTTCGGTGTCGCATGGCATTCTTATAGCCAACTACAAGTCGACTTGGTTTCGTTAAAAAGTGTTAAATGCAACGGCAACATTCATTCGATTTTATAAAAAAACATGAGTGTACTCGATGTCTTAAAAGGAGTTTAATTATTTACGGTTATTGATGATTATACTGATGACTACGTATAAGAATTACATTTTAATTAGATATCAATGTTTATTTATATATTATTTTAAACATAATTTAATTACAATTGAACACATTATTTGCATTAATTTTCTTAATAAAAAAAAAATAATACATAAATTCTTATTTATAAAGTTATTTACTTATAAATTCTCAACAACTATTTATTAAATATTATTGTTACAATGACTGTATAATAAACGTAAGCTTTTTTCAGTCTATAATTGACAGAGATAATGGAGTGTTATTTCTGAAAAAGTAAAGAATATCTTTCAAATTTCTGTCATTTAATGCATTTTAACTGAAAAAAGAAAGAAACGTAAAATAACTACGTAAAAATGAGAATATGAAAAAAGTAATCGTGATTTGGAATTAAAGTTTAAAGTTACATTTCATAAAGTTTTCGTATCAAGATTTTAATGCAACGAAAAAAAAAAAGAAGATTTTTAATTATAATATAATAAACTGTAGGAGTTGAAAAAAGCAGATTTGTACAATAATGAAAAATTATAAAGAGCGTAGTATTTATTAGTATTATTAAACTATTTATGTATAATGTCCAATGCTCTATACGAGAGGCAGATAAAAATCAAAGTGAATTTTATTAAATGAAATAATTCGTTTGTTTCCCGGTCAATTCCCGTAATTTAACGAATCATTCGGTTTGAAAACTGACACGAGAGAGAGAGAGTAGGGGGGAGAGAGAGAGGGGGGGGAGGGGAGGGGGGTAGCACCAGATGTCGACTATTGCGAGACTTGACTACAACCCATATGGTAGGGACGGCTGTCGTGTCGTCACGTCGTGCAACGTCTCGTATAGAGAACAGAAAGTGTGCACTTGTCGTTCTGATACGGATGAGAGAGAGAGAGAGAGAGAGAAACCAAGAGAGTGAAATCATGTATGTCTGGAAATGCAAACATGCGTATGACGGGAAAATTCGTCACGAGATATGAAAATCGGGAAGTAATGGTTTGCAGGCTGTTTAAGTGCGCGAATGAAGAGAGCGCCGTTTAAGATGAAGAAATGATTTTCAATTGAGATAAGGATAATTGTACGATTAGGCTTAATTAGAATTGAATGCGTGCACTTTAATATGATGTATGCACTCATATTTTATGAGTAGAGATTTCTTGGCTTGTGATTAAAATGTGCTATACTTTTGTGCAATTATAGTAGTAACGATCGTAGCCACATTCATTAAAGATTTTAAAATATATTTAATTAGCGAGCAAATTAATTTCTCTTTAATTTAAAATTTTAAGTTTAAACAATTATATAGGAAATATTATTTAATGCTTATTTTCAGGGACATAAGCTACTTTGGAATACGACAACTTAAGTGTAGTGCGTGTATTTGATATTTCATTGCCTCTTACATATTTGATTTTCAAAACAGCACTACAAAGAGTAAACGCATATTTGAGAAAATATTTATATTTATAGTGAAAGAGAGAGTATTTTTGTATATTAAAGATTAAAAATTATAGGCTCCTTAATAAATTTATTTTAGCCATTGTATCTTTAGTTTAATGCTTTATTCCACGACTCTAAAATCTACAAATTTAACATTCGTATACTTTATGAACTAAACTTCATACATCAGCATATAATTATTATTAATTAATGTCAAGATTTATTTCTATAAGAACATCGAATATATTACTAAATTTATTTTCTTCTTTTTTTAATGCAAATTTATAGTGTTTTTTTTTTTTTTAGTCCTGAATGCAATTTGACATACATATTTAGCCATCGGTAATATTAATTAATAATTTACTTATCGTCAAAGATTATTATTACAATTTACATCGTAATGTCAGTCCATGTACATAATATAACATTATTAATATTAAAATTAACTACAGTAAAACAGTAGGAGGGTAGTTAATGCAGTTTTTTCATTTCAAGAAATGTATGATTTGTGTCATTAATGTGTCAAAAAATTACATAAATTCAATCGCAATCTTATTTATTCGTATACACTAATATCATGATTAAAATAAAAAATTAGTTAAATGACATATTAAGTAAATTAAGATTTTAAAATAATAACGAATACTTTTTGCTCCAACGTATTAATATTATAAATATAATCGAAGCCTTTTATCGATATGATTAATTAGATGAAATTAATTTACAATTGTCGTTATTAATATTTATCGAATAAATTTATTGTTAAAAGTATATGAACCGTTTAAAATTATTTTCTACGTGACATTATTCAGTATTTATAACTATATACAACTTATTTGTGTTTACAAATAATGTTATTTGTGACTTATTATTACTTAGTTAAATTAAAATTTTTCTTCTCATTATTTACAAAAATAAATTACAAAAAATATTAAAGCTTGATTATCGTTGATAATTCTCTTATATAATAAATAAATAAAAGATACATGACACGTATCGAGATGATTTAGAATAATAGAGTTTAGTTACTTAGTTATACTTGGAATAGAAAATACATAAATACATTATCATTGATTTGATTTTTTAATTTTAATTCTTGCTTACATGAAGACGTGATTGTTTCGTGAAATTTTAATAAAAATTACTATTACATTCTGTCGCTCTCGCTATGAATTTATTATATATTTCATTTTGTTATACTTTATCTAGAAATCTTTCTTCTTGTGACAGCTTTACATTTATTTTTCTTATTCTCTCTCTGTCTCTCTCTTTTGTTGTATTTTTTTTAATATATATATTTCTCTTTTAAATTATCTTGCAATTTATTTAAGTATGATATATTTTTCTTTAAAAAGTTAGATTATATACGTTTTAGTATCTTGTTTAGTAATTAGATTAATGTTTTATTAAAAGTAATATTTACATTAACCGTAATGTTTTAAAATATTTAAACTCTCCACTGAATGTGTTCCCTAAAATTTATGCTCCTCTTTTATTCGATTTTTTTCCTATTAAATCATTACCAACTCGAGTGATAAAGGACCGAAAGATTTTTGAAACCGAACATTTTATTAATTCCGCCAGTGCCATATATTTTCCATAATTTTCGAAATATGCTTATTCAGTTGGATTTTAAATCAACATATCGTCATAGAACGGCGCAATTATTCTTTTAAAAATACATGCTCGTATGTTAGAAATTTAAGAAAAATGAGAAAAGTACCTTCTTAAGTCCAGACGACATCATAAGAAAAGCTGCGGGGCCTTGATGCCCTCTTTCGGACCCAACACTCGACTTTTTTCCCGACGATTGTAGCACATCGTCGCCTTCACCTTTACCTTTATGCGACGCAAAATCTTCTCGACGCAATATTGAAACCTCAAACATATCGCCCATTACCTCACCACAAGCTTGCAGCTTGTAAGCATTGGACTCCGATCGCGCCACAGAATTATCAATTACAATCTGAAAGACACGAGTTTGAACAATTAGGTTGCTTCTTTGAATCTAAAATCTTATTATTTTTACAATATTCAATATTAATTTGTTCGTTTTCTTTATGGGAATTAAAAAGAGAACAAATTCATTTCAATTTAAATGAGAATTTTTATACTTACTGTAAAATGTCATTGTGCGTTAACTTAAAACTTATTTAAATATTATGCCTTATTAACATTATTTACAATTTGAATTTATTATATGCTAGATTATGAATGTTGAATTTCATTTGATAATATGAATAATAATACACTTCCAATGAATCAAATTTAAGCTTTGTAACTTGTTATTTAATATCTTATGATGCATACGAGTTACTCGATATTACTTTTGAAAATAATTAGAAAATAACTATCATTTATTTCAATAAAACATAAAACAAAAAAAATGTCCACATTAAGAAAATATAAATGTATCGAGCAAATTAATTTCAAGTTGGAAAACTTCAAATAAAATCATATGTAAAAAGAAAGAAATATAACAATTTTTTTCATTACAAACTATGACTTCGTTGTTATTAAATAATCAATTACTATTGGAAAAAATGAACAAGAAAAATTATTGAAAATATGGCAACATAATTTGTTACAACTGTCAATTACGTGATAATTCATATTCTAGTGTTTGAAGCAGTAAAAACGGAATTCTCCCAACAACTTATTTTTTAAATATAAAGTGATTATATGTGTACTCAGGTTTTAAAATCAAGTATAGGTATTTGAATAAATATTAAAATAAACAAATGAAACGAAAAACAAGAAAAATTGCATTTATACTAAAATATTTACGACAAATCGTATTTTTTAGCGAAAGAAATGTAAATTTTTTTGTAGAATAAAGCCTGCGTCAATAAAATGTTTAAAATAAGCAAGTAAACTACCGAATTTCTTAAAATACTAATTTCATACGAGTACGATAATATAAAAGTAGGAAAATATTGACATTCATCCTTGAAAATGTTTAAAATATTATTATCGTTCAATATTTATCAATATCCGCAAGATTTTGCCACTAAATTTCGGTTTCTATCGTATAATAATTTAGATTTCAATTCCCATGAATAATATAGTGAATCATTTTGTAGCTGAAATAGTATTTCATACGTCGTTATTAATTCATAAATAAAATTAATGATATTAATAATAAAAAATTGAAATATTTTCAGAGTTGGAGATATGAAGTTGTTAATAAAAATTACTTAATTAGATAATATCTACATAAATTTTGATATATAATAAATATTTTGACATATTTATAGTATAAACTGTGCAAGCAGTCAGCGGAAGAAAATTATTATAGTTACACAAATTAATTTAATAAAATTATAATTATACAAAAATTTTCGTTAATAATTTACCGAATCCTTATTTCTTTTATAACTATATCGATTACATAGAGTAAGGATTTTCCATATCGTTATAATAGATATTTTTAATGCTAATCATTAATCTAGAACATCTCATTAAGTATAATTAATACTAAAGCGTATTAATTATTATCTCTATATGAACAGACGTTCGTCGCTGTTCAAAAGTTCCTTCTTTTTCATTTAGATTCTATTAATTAATAGGAAAGCAAACTTTTAATTATCGATCTTGGCTCCCAATACCGAGTAATTTATATAAAATTTGTAAATACGTTTCACTAGACAATTTTCAATTATTTACACTTATTGTTAAAGTTTACTACATATTCGGCGGGAGCAAAACTTTTATCAGCAACTTTAAATCACTTAAAACGATGCCATAAGTGTAAGAAATTGCAGCATTTACATACTAATACCACCTCGAGTCACTAATTATCTACGTACTTAAAATCTTACATCAAGTTATCATAAATGAGAAGGCACTTTCAACTTTATTACTGAATGCTGGTCAAACAAGATGTGTCGCCTCTTACCGAATATCCTTTCCCGGCGCTCATCTGCGCATGCCCGGTGAGTGTGGCAATTGTAAAAATATGAGGATTCACGGAGCACAAGGCCATCTCTTTCACGTGATAGAGAATATCAGCCATAACCATGCGGCCTTCGGCGTCGGTGTTGTTCACGCGAACTCGGGCACCAGATCGTCCGGTAATTACCTCGTCGGCCACGTAGGCTTTCTCACCGCAGTTGTTGCGCACGACCCCAATTGCCGCCACGACCTTGACAGTTGGTGGTTGTAGAAGATTTACTGTCTGCAACGTAAAAAAACCATAAGATTTAGGTGATGAAGAGTATCGGCAAAGGTATAACGAAGAATTTGCATTTCATTGATAAATCTTACATTTATTGCATGGGATAATTATCTCTCTTATACAATGGATCTTACGTATACATGTATATCCAATTTTTGTTACATTTTATGGTAGTATTATAGAATAATCGATAGTGTAAAATTTCACTTACAACTTGTGCAATTATTAGTCTGTGTGATGGTAGATTAATAGTTTGAAAGACCACTTGTATTTAAGAAAAGTAACATCTTACTCAATAGTTTATATATATAAATGAAAACGGATTTTATATTTTGCAAACGATTAAGAGTTTAATTTTTCTTTCGGATACTATTAATCTTATCGTTTACGACTGCAATTGTACATGAGAAAAAAAAAGTGAAATATATATTGGCAATACAAAGTTTTCTCAAAATATTTGATACCTTGCTGACTATTCCTTACAATTTAAACGTACATTTTCTATAAACATTTCGACCTACTTTTAACATAGCTCTTCATTTATTGTTGATAAAAAGATTTTCTTAATGATCGCATTGGTATATAGCAACATTTCGTAGAAGGATTAATAGGAGGAAGCCGTAAATACCTGCATGAAACCAACTGAAGCAGCAGCACCGCATTTATCGCGGCTCATACCGACCATGGCGTGATTAATTTTAATATCAGCGCCGCCGGTGTCGTAGGTCACCCCCTTACCGACCAGCATAACTGTCTCGAGGACGCAAGTGGGATCCTTGGGCTCGTACGTGAGGAAGATAATTCGGCCAGCGAACCGAGGAATGTCAGCCGAGGCGCGATTCACAGCTGAGAAGAGTGGATATTCGTAATCCAGAATTTTTGGATCGGAGATGACCTGTACATTGATGCTCGTGCCAGCAAACAAATTGCGAACGTATTCTTCGATACGAACTGGTGCCATTCGCTCTGGATCGGATCCACCTACAAATATCGATGTAACAATTACGTTAACGCTTGCAAGTTTCACATGCGATAACTATCAAGCATTACATATATATATATATTCTGTGTTAATTTATTCTGTAATTACAGAAATGGAATAAAAAGGTTATTATGCTTAAAGGTTTAGGTGCCACTGCACGGTGTTAAATGGTGCAAGTTTTTGCTTTAACAATATTACGGGACTGGGAATTTACTTTTATTACACATTCTTCCATGCTGTGTTTCGCGTGCAGAATATTTAATCGATATAAGTAAATAAACAAACGTGTATACGTATGCGTTCACGCCCACTCCCACGCCCACCCCGCACACGCACGCGCGCGCGCGCACACCCCGTAAATAATTGGTAATTTTATAGTCAATATTTAAAGGATATCAGGTATCGTGTTGTAATTTTATGAAAGTTTGAAAGTAAAAGGCCATTTTTTGAAAATGAATTAACGAAGAATAGTGAATAAATAATGGAAAAAGAAGAAGAGAAGAAAAACCAAGCATTTTAATTATGAGATTTAATGTAATAATCCGCTGTTAATAAAGTCGAGGTTGGAAAGGCTTGATATGTAGAAAAGACACTTTATCGGAATGTACAACTTATTCGAATTCTTAGCATTATTATTATTACAGGCATGAAGTTGTGTAAAATTTTTATTCTGAAGTTCATGTAATGCAAATATATAATATCCATACGTTACAACAGTGTATACGTAGTTAGAAAGTAATCTAGTAAGTATTGTGACCTGGTTCAATCCCTTAGAGAATGTACATACATTATTGTAAAGTTAAGTATCACGATTCAGAAATTTTACTTTTAAATAATTTACAAGCTTCCTTGTTTCTTTTTTCTTTCTTTTCTTCTTATATACATAATTATTCTTATTTATTCTAATTTTATTCTATTTTTATTCTCATAATTCATTATTAACTTTGAATTTAATGAATTTATGTATATGAACTTGTCTCTGGTATTTGCGTAAAAAATTTCGAAGCCACGCAAAGTAGTTTAATTTTTCGAGATTACAGCGAGAACAATATTGTTACTAACTAAATTGAGCAACTAAATTGAGAGAATTGCATAAACATTATTTGCAATTAATGATACAATAATAGCAATGTTTGAGGCGTAGATAATAGACAAAAACTCTTTCTTTTCCGAGCATTTAAATACTCCTGATATTTATATTTGTGTGAGAATATTGGCTCATGCATTATCCTGTTTAATATATGCTAAGTAACATAATGCGATAAAATCTAATTTAAGAAAAAAAAAGAAGAGAAGAAGGAAAAAAGGGAAAGAAGGAATTAACTATAAATTTATGTAACTAGAATTATGTTCATAAAAATATTTTCTACTATATTATCTTGACGAACTTCCAAAGTGTTCCTGTGTGTTTCAATCAGTACGCTAATCTATAGTTATAGCATTATTTATAAATTAGGAATGTATAATTGTAGCATTAGCATAGACTTTTAAGTGTGTGTATTGTTTAATTTGCTACTTTCAAACTCCAACAGTTTCGTAAAATAAAAAGTATCGAGATTCTAATAGCCAACACATTCATATATGCCAACGGACTTATAATTTATTTTCATTACAAACTTTTTCTCTCTCATAAGCAGTAATTTATTATCTTAAGCAATATGCAAAGTGGCACTATTGGTATCAAAAAAAAAAAAGAGAAAAAAAAATAGTCCCTGCCAAGCTAATTCAGGGAATATAAATTTTTGAATTATTCATTAACAAATGTTTCGATATACATATTTTCTAGCGACTGCACTAAGCACGTATGCATTACATGTAAGATCTACCATTTAATAGTAAATTGAGCGACTGACACATCAATGGCATATGAATATACGTTGTGTTTGCAACATTGTTTGCTACAACAGGGCGCATCGATTAACGCGATTTTCACTTTTCGACAATAAGCCTTATCATTTCATGCCATACTTTGCACACACGCACACATCACATATATTATATTGTCAGTCTATATGCATCTCTCTCTCGCACTCACTGTATTTATCTATTTCTTTTTTTTTTTTTGATTCTCCACTTCCCAATCTTACTTAACTTCTGACTGTATACTATTATTATTATTATATTCAGCTTGTCCACTCTTTCGCGTCTACTTCAATTAATTCAATTTCAACACTCGATAACTAGATTTTCATCAACGTGACTTGACCAATTTTTATTCATGGATTCATTTGTTACTAACGCACATTGAAAACATTTTCGACACATTTTTCCCCCCCCGATGTCTTACAATGACTACTACTACTACATTATCCAATATAATTGAATGCAAAATTATCGTAATACAACGAAATGGCGAATTTTAGAACAATAATATCGTCGCCAATGCCATTAAATATTTCATTCTACATCTTCTCATGCATAATTGCAAACTACTTATACTTGACTTTCTACATTCTCATTTCTTTTCTTTCCTCCACTGCACTCCTTTTCCATCGGACTTTTTTTTTTTTTTTTAACTTTCTATCTTTCGCCAAATGTCTAGGAGATTGCATTCCACGCGTTATATAACATTCCGTGACAATATATCGACTAGAGTAATCCACTTACAACTTTGTTGGCAAAAATTTCATTATAATCCCAAATATCTTTAAAAATTTTTAAAGTCTCCTAATCTAATGTTAATAGATTGATGATTTTTTAAAAAGACGAATACGTGAAAAACACACGACCTTTAGCCAATTAAAAATCCTACCACGTGGCAACATCGTCTGACAACCGAAATTATTAATATTTATGAATTATATAGTTTAATTAAAGCGACCCTCTTATCAAAATTCTACACAAGCAACGACACACCATTCTCTTCTATTGCATATAATTATGAGAATATCTACACATAATACGCTCTCTCTTCAACCTCCCTAACTCACACACGATTATTCTCGACTTCAATTATTGTCTCAATCAATTTATAATTTTATTCAAAGTGCCTCCAACCCCCAATATGAAAGTCTACTGTTTTTTATTTAATTATCATTTTAAACGTATTTTTCTCTTTCAAATTTATACTTTAAAGGGGTAAGGAGAGCAAGATTTTTAAGAATGCTTTAGCACGTACATTTATCCAATATATTTAATAAGTACTTTCTAAAAGAAAATAAAGAGTATCGTGGTATTTTTAACTGTCTCCTTGCTAATTCAAAAGTTCACGGGGGAAACTTTGCTTTATACATGCATCTCTGATAATGTCAGAGCAATGTATTCAGTAATCGCAGTATTGCTAAACTCAAGACTACTTATAACTCTTGTTAGATAAGGTGGGAGAGCTTGTGCGTGTTGTGTATACATTATAAAAAAAAATAAGAAAGTGGAAATGAAAAAGAGTAACTTTCTAGGAAGACCAGCACTCACCTCGCAGGACTAACTAGTTTTTTCCTTTTTTCAAAGTTGATAAATTTTATTTGATCTTTCATACATTAACATTGTTTGTTAATTTTCATCTTATTTTTGCAAGTTTTCTCCCTTCTCTCTCTCCCCCTCTGTCTTTCGTCTACTCGTACTCTATAATAAATACTCTATCAAACAATCTTTTTATCCTTCTATTCTCTTTATTTATTCATGAAAATCCAAGTAGTAGATATATTATCGTTAAAATATTAAAATTAATAAAATTTATACTTCCTATGCCTTCTTAAGCAATTTTTAAAACACACATTATTTTAATTGTTTATATTAATGTTGATTGCCATTCTTATTGTACCAAAATTATCATAAAATTGTAATAACGTAAAAAAATATTCGATAAAATAAATAAAATTGCGTGAATAGTATAGACAGTTTTATTAATGATTTTATACGTAATTTTTATGCGAATGCTTAAGATGAGCAGCACACTGCCTTTAATTTCTAATAAAATATCATTTCGTAAGTTTCTATGGGCCAAATATACATATATATCATTTGAAAATAATTTGCGTGCAACGAAAATATTAGTTGATTTCTTAAAAAGCAATACGAATGAATGAAATTACATTAGACGAATTAAATATTCGCTAACCTTTGCCCTTAGATTATAAACTATTTGTAGGCTTATTATTTTAATATCCCCAAAGATTCCATTATATTTCAATTAGATTTGAGATAATTTTATAATAGATTGCTTTATTTTTAATTTTTGTAATGCCATGTTATGATTTGTACTGACAATATTTGATATTAAATCTGTTGCATTTGCACTATCAAATTAAAGTTTACATTGTACAGCAAACAAAAGTGTAAATTCAATTAAACTTGGTAGCGAATCTACATCGTCGTCAATTTATTACACACACGAACGAATTTATAATACTTTAGATGCAGACAATTTAATAAATACTTAATATACACTTTTTAAATGCATAATTTATTCTTTGTACATGTAGTGACGATTTTTCCAGCTATTTCACTACAATAATCAAATAATTAAAATGCTGAAAACTCTAATATTTAAAATCATTCCATTGATGCGAAATAATCCAAACCTAATTGTCTAATTGAAAACAGTGCTGATGCAAGAAATACTTTAGTAGATAAAATTTTAGTCAAAACTTTGCCGACGTTTGAATAAAACACGTTTTATTATTTAATAAAACACAATATATACGCGCGATAAAATACATTAAACATTTTAAAAGTATATTTGTTTTAATAATGTATTAGTTAGTTGTGTGTTTGCATTAAATTATAATTATATTATACACCCAAGTCGGTCAAATATACAAAATAAATCGATGAAAATAGCCTTTTATATATCAAGATTTGGAAAATATTTTTCAAAATCTAATAAAGTGTTCTTTGCCAAACAACAGTCATTTAATCTTGATATCATTAATATTTTAACATTACACTTCCAATGTGCGTGTGCGTGTGTGTGTGATTCTGTAAAAAATATAGTCATTTACAGCGTGTTGTTTTACCTATTATTTTTGTAAGTAGAAGTTAAAAATGCTGACATGCGAGCTTAATGCCTCATTATTTAAATTTTAACGACGCTGTAATGGAACAAAAATTGTTTTCGTTCTCAGGCATGACTCGAATTCAAAATATACATATATTCCAGAATACCCACTGCAAGGCACTTGATAATATTTTTTACAGCATCTGCTCCCTTAACATTACCATAAAAGCCTGTTCATTTTTAGATATAATACTTCTCGCCCCACCCCCCACCCCACCCCCCACCCCCCACGAGCGTCACTCTTCAATATCAAAATTGCAGCTCAAGAGGAGGTGCCCAAGCATTCCTACGCAACGCACAGCCGCCTATTGTTGTATATTATTTAAACAATTATCTGGGCAAATGGGCAGGACTATATTTATTTACTGAAAGGATGAACTCACCGATGTCGCGGGCGACGTATCTGCCGCTTTCGAGGGCGGAGGCGAGCTTTACCACTCCCTGAAGTTTCTTGCTGCAAATCGGACTCCATACACCTAATGTTGTGGCCTTGTAACAACGGTCGGGGCCGATCTCGCGAACCTCCAGGGGCTACAGCATGGAAAAGCATTAGAATGGAGTTAATTTAAAGCAGGAACAAGTACATCCGAGCTCAACTTGGGCGTCTGGTGGTTCTCGCTTGTCTAAACTTTTATTGCTTTTTATTGGGGGGGTCGGGGGGGCGGAGAGAAATCCAATAATAGACCAAGCTTTATAAGTTCAAATAATGAGGCAGATCATTTTTACGATACGTTATTGTTATTGCGCAACTTCGGACGTTCAAGGATTTATGATTCTTAAGGCCCCGAGTTGTGTAATGTTCAATGCTCATATATAGACGGAGAAAAATATAAATACAGTTATGTGGGTTGTTAATTCAATTAAGTAGTGTTGCGATGTGGACGACGAATTTATTGGGCCATTTAATAGGAAAAAGTGAAGAGCTTTATTAATAGAATTTAGCTTAAAGCGTCGCTTTAGTTCTTGCATGTCAGCGAAAGATAAATGATCAAATTTATGATTTTTGCTTGCGAGAGTGTGATAAAATGAATATGTAATACAAGCAATTTCTGAAATGACACTACATTTTGCACCATATATACATATATCTATATATATATATATATTCTTTGCAGTTAAAAAGGTAAAAAGGCTGATCACATTCACGCACGCATCTGTCCCAATATATAATATATTCCAAAGCGAATTTTTTTTTTGATGCTATCTATTAAAAAAAAAAAAAAAATGCAAAATTTATACAAATTCTTCCATAACGATAGCACACGTTGCAAGTTGGTATTATAACATTTTAACAAATAAATTAATAAACGAATTTATTATTGAATTACAGGATTGCAATATTACAATGATATTATTACTCTGAGGTCTCGATAATACAGTCTTTGCATAAGATTTCTAATGGATTTACTTTTTTTTTTATGCACGATTGATGCTACAGTGATTTGAAATTCTGAAAAATTATTCTGCAAATGTTAACGGTACCGATGATCTCGAAGTTAGAAATTTAAAATTGGATTTTATAAAGGTATTTCATCGAGCCATGTAAAGGATTTGTGTCGGCTATAAATATAAAGGAGAGATTTTACATCGCAAGGGCTAACTGAGCCAGACATTATACTTTCTCATGACAAGTTGGGAAATTCGTTGGCTAGTGAGGATAGTGAGCAATCGAGCCAATTACAACAACTTGACGGCTAATCTTTGATTTGTGCCTAATTTACTGCCAAATAATGTTGAAAATGTCGCGAGGAAACGCAGTCTACGCAGAATCTCGAAACGGCCGAAAGTCAAAGTGCACCAAGTCATCGTGGACGAGGACTTCCGTCCTCCATTCCGTTCTCGATACTCCCGATAGCTGCCGATAATCGCCCGAGCCTTCCGAATCCTCTGGATTTCGATGCTATCGGTTTCCCGTTCCCCCCCCCCCCTCAACTCCGATAACCGACAATAATTGTCGCGCCCCGCTCCCAACCATCTAGATCTCCACGGCATCCGTTTTCCGCTTCATTTACCAGAACTCGGATAGTAGCTGATAACCGTCCCGTACTTCCCTAGATTTCCTAGATTTTCATCTCTTTTCTTCGCCAAACTATTGAAACTCTCTGCTAGATCGTGAGAAAATTCTGCTCCATCGCTCGCCTAGCATTAATTCACTTAAGCATCTAATAAACGATAGCTGCTAAATTCATTTTGCTTTATTGTAATTCTAGTGTATTGAATAAATGCTCTTCTTCTTTTCAAGAATCCTGATACGATCTGCAGTTATCTAGGTCAAAGGGTTCGGAGAATACACACAAGATCGAGTGTGTAAAAGGCAATTTCCTTACAAAGTCGCTCGCGTGATTTAACGCTTATTTTTTATTTCACGTATTTTATTTGTTGTTGGATTGTTGATGGAGTTGGGGAGGTTTAACAACAATGCCTCGTGGAATCCGTTATCGAAATAATTACTTCAAATGTCACGTTTCATTACTTTTAATATTACCTTATAAAGACTTTGACGACATTAGATCTGGCCAAGTCGACAGTAACTTAATTGTTAGATTACGAAAAGAATTGGAAAATATTCTACTCGTGGTGGCATGTATTTTACTAAATTTCATGGCCTACTAAATACAACAAAACTTCCAACTAATTGGAAAAATCTCATGCATCCAGTTATCGATGACAATTTATGTATCTATAAGTAAGTTAGTAATTAGCATCTACGCTATAAATCCGACATTTTTCACAATTAATTAATAACTCATTAGGTACGATCTTCAAATATACATTTCTATTCTCATAACAAATCAAAGGTTCTGAACATCAAGCAATGCAAAAAGCGTTTGGAAAGTATAGAAGTTGAATAATCAAAACTCATAGTTCAGTTTTTCCGTAAGTATATTTGATTTTAATGGGTATATTTATTGTACGTAGTATTTAAATTATTGTTAGTAAGAAATATAGAGTTTTGGTAAGCTCTTGGGTATTGCAAGAAAAACTTAAATTTCAAAACTTATTTCATTCGAATATATAAAACGGGAACAGTGAATTATACTAAATAGATAATATTTATTTATTTAATATTAATTTATTCAATAATATGAATTTAGTATTTGGTAATCGAATATATTTATAAGATTCTTATTTCAGTATAAAAAATCAAATAGCGAACATTATTATTGTATTTCTATATTTCTATACAATGAAAAATCTAACTGATACTATAAATAGAATAAGATTTTTAAGTTATTACACACAAAACAAGTATTAACATATTGATTTATAATTAAAAGGTAAAATTTGTGTGTGTGTGTGTGTGTACGAATGTATATCTTATGCTAAGCTAATTGTTTTCTATTTATCTTATTAACAAAATAAAAAATGTTGTATAGAAATATTTTTTATACTAAAATAAATTACAAAATATACAAAATTTAATTTTTACAATATTATACAATATTTATAATTTTAATTTCGTATATTAATTTATATTTTAGGCAATACATAAAGAAAATCTAACAATTTTTTTCGTATTAGAACTTTAGTCTTTTCCAGATATCTATAAATATTAAATTCTGATCACTTATCAATTTAACTTATCGTTGATAAATTTGCAATCCTCGTATAACGTAATAAATGCTGGTTGATCTTTACAATCAAATGAAACAAGATTTGATTTAAGCCATAGTTACATTTGTAAATTATAGTTCAAATTAGTTTGAGTTTACAATAATATTTTGTTCCTATCTAAGTGAAATTTTATATCGTAAAATTGTTTATAAAATATCATGGCAATAAATAAATATGTATTGAATATTTAATAACCTTTGTGATTGCGTAAACAGATAAACATTTTAATATATATTTCAAAAGTTACGAAATAATTATTACTAAATTATGACTAAATTATTAAATTATCTTTTTAACTATAGTTTAAAATATTTTTAACTATTATCAATTTAATACGATATAAAACTATAATTCTAATTCTATTATAAATTATAAAAAGACAGTTTAGCAACAATAATTATTAATGATAACATTAAAAAATATTTAATTTTATTTAATTTAGACAGATATAACGATTACATATATATTAAACGTTACTTTCCATTAATCATTGGTGAAATAAAAAAATTGATAAATTTTAATTTCCTTTGAACACAATATTGAAAGAAGACCATCTTTTTCAATTAGAATACACCAAATTATGCACTCCAATTGTATTTCATTATAACTTAATTTCAAGTTATATAAATATAATTTAATTATATTTATTAATTTATTAACAATTACATGCTTAATAATAAATTATTATATTTAAATTTATTAAATATATATTTGATTATTTATCTACTTTAAATTTACGAATAACTATTTATGATGCATTAATAACATTAAGAATTATCATTATATCGAAGATGTAAAATTTAAATTTTTTATTTGTACTAAATATATAATTTATGTATTTATATGCTATAAATTAGTATGTAATTTTGTCACTCTGTCAAGGTGTAAACGTAATGCTAAATAGGTGTTAAATAAATTTTTTATTTATTTAATTTGGACAGTGCGTATTAGCTTGATAATTTTTATTTATTGAAAATTGGTTAATTTACGAAGTATAATATGATTAATGAGGAGATAATATGTTTAATAAATTTTATTAATTTTAATGTAATAAAATTGATAATAAAATAAAAATTGATAATAAAATACATTTTAATTAGATGAAACAGTGAGCTTCGCAGTTAAATGATAGGTAATATATTATTTAGCAATCATTTTTAATAAAAAATGTATTTATAAAAAATGGTTAAACTTAAAATTTGTGACTGCTCACTTTAATTTCATCATTTATTGATGTATTATTTTTAAAAAAGCATTATTAAGTATGATTTATCATTATTATTATAATTATGATGTATCGTTATTAAATAAAATAAAACTCATTTTATTTTGATGCATTAATTTAGTATTTATGAAAAATACGATGAACAAATACATTTACTACAATATTTCTTTAGTCATTAATTTCATAGTGAACCATTATATCTCAAAAATATCTCGGCTTTATGTAAATAAGAATATTATCGTCTTATATATGTATATACAGTATTTTAAACTATAATTTTTAAATAATCAAACGATTTTAACTTGAGTACTACATATCGAAGTCAAGAATTGTCAATTCTAGTCACAACTATTTCTTCACGTTGAGCAAGTATTGTCTAGTAAGTATATCTCAAATTATTTATAATAAAATATTCAGAAAATAACTATTTCAACTGGCTAAAAACGAGATATTTATATATTTATGTCGTTTAATAAAAATGAAGAAAGTCTACTACGCAGAGAAATATTTATAAAGAAAATGTAGCAAACAATATTGATTTAGCACTAAAATTAATAAAAAAAATTTCTAAACATTATTTTAATAGCGAGTTTAATCGCAAATTGGCAATTATTTTATTCACAAATATTTTTTATTCTTCAGTGATATTTGCTCCTTGAAATAAGAACTGCAACAATATTCTTGAACTGAATTGATATAATGCTAACATAAAATCAATATATATTTTTTACGGAAATTAAAAAAAAATCCAAGGAAATATAAAACAATACGGAAATTTTACTGTTATTTATTTGTCTTTATATAATGGATTTGTAGCTTTAATTTTTGTTAAGAATATATATTTATAAAATGTATAAATATGCAATATAAGTATTTATAAATATACAACAAATAAATATTCCAACACATTTAGTCATATTCTTTATATAAAATATGCAAATACCATTTGTTTGATAAATATATGTCTCAATCCAAGCAGTTCTATTAGAAATGACGAAATAGATTTATAGGCGTCTTGTAATAAATAATATATTGTTTTCGTGCAACTTGTAAAAAATCTTTTATATTCAATTATGACAATGCTGAGAAGTGAGATTTTTTCAATTGGAAACTAACTAATAATTTAATTTATAAAATTGTATTGCTCATATTATAATAACATGGTTAGATAATTTAATAAAAATAATTGACTACTTCAATGTATTATATATAAATTTCATAATCATTTAGCAAAGGATGTTTTTATACTAAATATTGAATTTGAATATTTCTGTTGCTGTTAAATTTCTTTTATGTATTATTGATGTCGATTATTGTACCATACATTTCACATGAATAGATAGTTTATAATTGAAATGGAATTTAAATAAAGTTAGAGAGAGAGAGAGAGAGGGAGAGAGAGAAATCATAAAAAATGTTCTTTTAGAAACTCTTATTTATGGAATAGTGAGCAGTGAGACACATTCGAGTTTGAGAAAGATGATTAAATTATCAGAAAAAGTCAATAAAGTGTTGGAAAAATTAGATATAAATATGCAATATAGTACATATATCGTAATTTTATCTTAAAAAATACCAATAAATAGTGCGATTTTCTCTAACAGAAATATGGTAAGAACAGAGTTCGCAATAGGATAAAACGAAACAGACATTATGCTTCATTTGAAATTGTATAAATGTAGTCGGCTCGAAGTAATGCTTTTTTAAACCGAATGGCAATCTAACTGCATCTATTTTAAGATAAATAATGAAAATCAATGCTTATATTGGAGTCATATATTATATACATCGAGTGATTATACAATTGTGGTATTTATATAAATAAATACCGTTGAATAATATTACTTGTATGATTATATAGTGTATATATACTATACACTATCTATATATGTATGTGTATATATATATAGTGAATATGTTCACGATTCTGATTATTTCGCAGCCCGGTGGGGAACTTCTAACTTACACAACTTATATTTCGTCTATTTAATATTAAATACGAAGCGAGCTCTACTACATGCAAACTACATATTATAGAAAATTCATTCCTAAAAGAATTACATTATTTTTGAAGTATTATATAATTAGAGCAGGATAAAATTGCTTTACAGCATTAAGCGAAATTTCCGAATGTGCGTTATTTTTCATTTGTAGAATCAAAAAGTAATTTGTTTGGAACGTATCCGGTAAAGTTTTAAAGTACGACACTGAATGCTGAAGTTGTCGAAATTTATTATCAAGTTCAAAATTTGATAATATTCATGTTGCTATAGCGCTTGGCTTCAATACCTTGATTATAATAAGAAGCGTAAGAACATTGGAGAACGCGAGTTGGTTCAGATATTCCAAAGACGTCTGGTATTCGGAAGGGTTAATGCAACCTGTTCCACCGCTGTTCGTATAAAAAAAAAAATCATGAATATCTCGAGCCTCAGGTATTTTGTTAATTAGGTCAGTCAGACTCTCGTGAAATTTGCAGGAACGCATGCTATGTCCCTTCGATCCCATATTCTACTCGACTATCGGCCCACATTAGTCCACACACACACGCGCACCCTAACTACGTATTAGTTGCTTAAAAGCGATCATAATAACCACATCGTTGTAAGTTCTTGTTGAACGTACTGAGATTTTAGTTAACGTTACAAAATTGGAGCAAGCATATGCTGTTTAAGCGACGCACAAACGAGGCAGAAATTCTTACCCCCAACTTGGAGGACCAAGTTCTGGTATTGTTAAGCTTGTAAAATATTATGCAAATGAAAAATTAAAAGTATTTGATTAATAATTAAAGGCGAGCTAATTTATTAATATTTCATTAAACGACGTTATATTTATAGAACAACGAGGAATGAATCGTTTACGTACTATTTTAATGATTTATTAATTGCTGTTCTATTTGCTTTAATTTATTTAGAAAATAATCATAAATATGTTACCGTGACTTGAAAATCTAATGTAAATTATTTCTGGAAAAAAAAAATATATATATATCCAGGAACAAAGAGGATTCAAGTAGAACTCAATAATACGTATAAATGACATTAGAAGGCGATTTTTGTAAATTTTCAAAATTAATATGACAATACATAGATCAATTAATGGCTTAATTAACGTATGACTGTATTTTTAATTTTAATATTCTATTGCAAATGAATTAAAAATATTGGTAAATAGCTTTTATCAAGTACGTTTTAATTTACATATAAAGCACAGTTTTAAAGAAATTTTCTTTTTATCGCTTAAGTAAAAAATTTAGTAAAGATATTCCTTATAAAAACAAAAAAAAAACATCGAATTTCACTCATTACAAGAATATATTGGAATTAAAAATGTCAACTTAAAAAGACTATAAATTTAACATCTTTCAATTACTTTTACTTTTTCTTCCTTGAAAATGACTTGAATTTGGAAAAAATTACAAAAAATGTTAAGTTTTGATTGAATACTTTTGCCATGCATTTTCATTTTTGAGGAGAATTCTTTCAATTGAATACTCGATACTTTAGGAATATATTCTTACGATATTAATCATCGATATAATAATAATAACAATATTAGACAATTGCCTAAAATCAATGCAAAAATTACTCGAGTAATTGATACTTAAATTTCACGAGCAGAGTCTGTAGGGGCAATTTAATGACAATTTTTGGTATTGTTGCAATGATTCTCTCAAAAAAAACCTTTGTACAACGTATAAATAAATCGTAAACTTTCAAGAATTGAAAATACATTTGTTGTAAGTTGTCTTACAGAAGAAGAAATTAAAATGTGAATTGATTTTCAATAGGATATTAATATAATGACGAGGTGGTATGAATAAAATATAGGCCAAACATGAAAAATGGTTATTGCTTAAAGCGATATTTCAAAGTTACCGAGTTACCGATAGTTAAGCAGCACTTTTAAGGAAATTAATATCTTTTGTATATACGTAAGTAAAGGTAAGAAATTTATTGCATAAAAAAAACAGAAGATTTCTATATATATTTTTCAAATGTAAGTGGATAGGATTTGAGTGCTTTAATTTCGAAGCTTTTTTTTTCTATGAAATAAATTTTTTTAACATTAATTTTGTTATTTTTCTGTATTATCGGACAGCATAAAAAAAAAAGTTGACGTATTAATTCAAATTGAAATTTTTTTAATAATAAATCAATTCTCTTTAAATGAAAAAAATATACAAATTTTAGACATGACAATTTTAGATACAATTTTTATTGAATGCACTATACATCATTATTGTGAACAAATTTAATAAAAATACTTTTACTCTTCAAATATGAGTTAATCTGATTAAAAATTGTAAAGTAAACCTTTTTTCTTCAAATAGTGTGGAAAAAAAATATGTTTAGAAGCAAACTTTTTTTTTTTTCAAAAGTTTTAAATCATTCTACTTCATCAATTATGGCTCCCAATTTTCTCTATTAGTTTAAAAGGTAGGAGTTGGTGAATTAAAGTAGAAAAGAAAAAAAATAATAAAAGCCTGCATTTCAAGGGAATCAATATATTTCATTATTCATTATTGATTTTTTTTTTCTCTCGATGCAGACACTCAATACAAAATAATGTTTGGATAAATTGTTTAAACTACATAATTATAAAGTTTAAATGAATATTCAATAATTTGGATGTTACAAGTTTTCTTTTCTCTCAAATATAATATCAATATAACATGTAATATTAAGGGTGAGGTAATATTAAAAGTTATGCATAATTAAACGAATATCAACAAAAGTACGAATGTATAGGTTTTGGATTTTTATTTGAACCTTAAGATAAACTTTTGAAATTCCATTTTAATAATACATGTCATTAGAATAAATTTACTTATACAATAATTACAATTTTTTATTATTATTTTTATTTAAAAATTATCATCCGTCTTTCAATAAAGTACGCTGCATGTTTTTAAACTTAAGTTTTTATAATTTTACAACTGTCTACGTGAAATATAAATCTTTATTTGGGAAATAACGCCAAGAGATAATTATTACTTTTATTTCATAGTTTTGCATCACTTAATCTTTCGGCATAAAAATATTATAATATAAAATATCTTGCCAGCACCCTTGAATGCAAGCGAGCTAATTTGTATTCGAACGCTTATTCGAATGTCGTCAATAGTTATTTAGGCAAATGATTACCACAGACAACAGTACAGTACAGTCCAACCAATAGCCAATGAAAATTGCAATTGTTATAAGGTTTTGCCAAGAGATTCTATACTCACCACATAGAGAGCCTCGAGAGCGCCCAACAACGTGACCAATTCCACATTTTCGAAGCGTAGATCTGGCAGAAGCACCAACAAAGGGCATTGAACGCCGGCTTCGAGAGCCCTATAAATAAGCGATATTGTGTTCTTTCATTTAATACTCGACGGCATTGGAATTAATTCTTCGAGAATTAAAGTTAAATTCTAATGAGCCATGTACGCTGTGCATATGCAACGATATAGAAGAAAAAATGTAATCGAGGTATTGCTTCCGTGAAGCAATACTTTTAATCAAGTGTTTTAATCAAGAATGTCCCATTACAATATGTACACACACCACACCATTATCGTCGTTGTAAAAATTCAAGGCGACACGACGTTTATTCCGAACAAATCAATAATAATGGTCCGCATCGTTATTTCAATATATTTGGAGTTTGGCAAGATTTTGTTAAATTGCTACTTCGAAACTGTCAATTTTACTCATTTCCCGGTGTACAAGAGAGCACAACAATGCATTATTCAAATTATGTATTATAAATTAAATTGTACGATGAAAGTATCGAGCGCATTTCAATGCAAATCTCATGCGCAAAAAACTCGAATTACTACTACTCTTATTTTTTTTAAATAGACTAAGCTTCTCCTATAATTGTTCTTCTACTTCTTTACTTTATTACAATGAGCATGGCATTGGAGATGTAATGAAATATTGTGCTGAAATGTGTGGCGTTACAATTTTAAATCAACAACATTCTAGATAATGCGACATTGTATAAATGATGCTCTTTGTCGAAGTAAAGTAAATCTGGGAAAGCACGGTTCGCCGAGGTCTGAAATAAAATAATCCAAGATTTATCAATGCCAATCGGAAAGTGCGTTGTTGTAAGGTTATTTTCTAAAACTTGTAGCATAGACTTTGGTCACGATTAAATTTCAATGCGTTAAAATACTTTAATGTCTCAAGTTATGCTCGAGCAATACTCAATCGAGAGGCTGAATTCAAGTTTTCATTACGGGATTTCATTAGCTTCACCTCTAAGCCAAACAATATCTAAGCATTTCTCCTCCTCCTCCTCCGATAAATTATGCTTCCACCACCGCGAGAGGTTATAATTATCGCTCGCTTGGCCTCATAATTTACATAACTAATTGCCAAATCGAAAAACTGTCCGATCGAGATTAAGCGGCGAAGATTACCGTTTAATTCCCCTGATTGCTGCGAGGCTGAAGACCCGGACATCGTCGTAGTCGCAGTCAATGGGACCCGTCGGACTGTAGATCAGCCGCTTCGAGGGCAAATTTATTGGCAACACGGTCGTGTGCTCGAATAAACCGCCGTCGAGCTGACTGGTACTGAAGAGGATGGATTTAAAGGGCTCGGGCTCCTCGGTTCCTGGCGGTGTACCCGAGACGAGGACGACTCCGTCGTAACTCGAGCTACAAATGTTGGGCTCGACTTGCAATCGACTTGGTATGAATCTGCAATGAGAAATATTTATTGGCTACGATGACTCGCCTTCTCGCCACTCGAGTTGAATCTCTTTTACAGCCCCCCGAATTATAAATATTTTAGCGCGGCACGAGTGCCAATAACGATTAATTGGAAAGAAAAGTCCAAGTGTAAAGGGACTGTAAGAGACATTGCAGCACAAAGGGAATTAATTACTCGATGGGCGATTAAATTCATTATTTTTTTCACGCTCTCGTTGTCTATTCTCGCCTCTTCATTTTTAAATATTTTAGACAATAAAGGAATTTCTCATTGGCTTTTCTATACTAATCAATACAATTCCCAATGGTTTCAATAGCAATTCCGTGCGCCTTCTCTTTTCTATGCTTAAAACCAATGAGACAAACAGTCCATCTCCCTTTGCAACAATGTTCGAATAGCAAGTATTTTTTCAATAAACATTTACTAATTTAGTAAAATAAAGTTTGTTCCTGTAATGGGGAGATTATCGAACTTTTGCGGTGTAAACCTTTAAAGAAAATTGTCTTTTCTTTGAATTATCTTTGAAAACTAAAGCCTACACATTGTAAATATAAGCCATTGACTTAATTGCTTTATTAGACAGCTATTTCATTAATTACGATACATTTATATTTTACCCTCCATAGATAAAGGTAATTGAATCTCATATTATTGTTGCTTTCCTATCGCAAAAATCAGCTTTCTTTCGCGACTATTTTCAAACATTTCGCCTTGAGAGCCTCTCAAACCTCAAAATTAAATGATGAAAGCCTAATAACAAGTAAGACATGTAAAGTGTCTTCGTTACATTACAGCATTCTCTTACAAATGTATACTCTTATTTTAAATCCACGTATCAGTATAATTGCGTACTGATTCTAGCAGAAGGAAAAATCGGCGAATAGAGTTGAGAAGTGACAATGACAAAGTACTCCACAAACTCATTGGTTCGTAAATTAAAATTATGTTCGACACACCCAGCCCCCACTATTTTCCTTTAATGCAATAAAATTCGTTGGAAAGTAAAATTCCTCTAATTTTTACGCGCACTTCTTGAATACTCTCATCACTTTGGGGACGTATTTTGCTTGCAGGTGTAGGTATGTAAAGTTACTACCGGGCTACATAAGAACCAGGACGAGTACACATGTATTTGCCTACTTTATGCATACGAAAGGATCAATACTGCATACAATGTACACCATCGCGCGAGTTCTATTTCGCTGCTGCTGTTTTCATCGCACACACTCTTATTACAACGAATCCGTATAGCATGGAACTAATGTATATCTCCATTTACAGTCTTTTAAATGAGTGACGGTGTAGAATAGTTAACCGTTTCCGTTTACGCCTTCGTACTCCGACCACACACACACACACATATAAATATACATGTAAATTATTATATTAGAAGATGATATCGTGGCTGTCGGAATATTTAAAATAGATATTGGAAATATACACACACACGTATATATATATATATACATATATATGTAGGTGTGTATGTATGTATGTATTATTATTATTGTAGTTTGTAATTAACTAACATTCAAATTAATCAAAGCAAATAAAATCATGCAATTATAATTAGAATTAGCGTACGCATATTCGAGCATAATATTAACATTAAATTATATCTCGTTATAAAGTGAAGAACTTACAACGAATTTCAAGCGAAGATATATTTTATGCCGAGTATAAATATGCAGTGGAAACAATAAGTGGATTTGAATAAAGATAAAAGTTTCTCTGCACATCGAACAATTAGTCAAAAAAAAAAAACTTTAATTCTTTTGAAATATGTAAGAGAAATATGTACTCCACTTACATTTTTTACAAAAAGCGAATGATACATTTTGCATAGAATCTAATTAATAAATAAGCAGACGCTAGCAGTTTATGAAATGAAGAAAATTATATTCATAAACTTAAATCCATTTTCACTCACATTTAACTTTCATTTTTTTCACTTAAACATTTCATTTTTAAATATTTATTGCACGTAAATGATTATTGTATTATGTACAATCTAAATAAAAATTATAAATTAGTGTATTTATCTTTCACTGCTGTATTACGTTATAATAATAGAACAAATATTCTACATATTTATGTTACATCATTTGTCATTTGTATAATAAAGTTTGTTTAATGTTATCTATAATTTAGTTAAGAAACTTATTTACGTTCCAAAAAATTATATATGACTTACATAAAATCACGAAACACTATAGTATCAATTCTATCTTGTAACGTTACAGACAATAAAAATAATAAAAATATGACAATAAAATATGCAAATGCGAGATAATATTTTATTATCGGAATGGAAATAGTTCATTTGATATAATTTCTTATACCATATTAGTATTTGTTGGTACATTTTTTTTAATCAACTATTAACACTGATTAATATATTTATTAATATTTTATTATTATTTCATATTAAATTAAATGTTCACGGAAAATTGAAATATTTATTTAATGCTGGATAAATAATTATCAATTGTTTTTTCATACGCCTTCTAGCCAAGTATTTTAGTAAAAATTGTTTAGCCGAGTAGTTTAGTTGAGTACTTTATACTCCATACCATGAAGTTGAAAATAACCGTAAAGAATTGTTTTTAGCTTATATAATAAAAATACACATGATCCAAGTATTTCATCCATTTTAACAATTTTAAGAATAAAATTCCAAGATGTAACTATACCGATCGTTACATTATTTACAATAATAAGATGCCAATGACACATTTAACGAAATTTTCTTCAAATTTCTTTATTAATAATTCTAATTACACTCGGACTAATAGAAAGAGTGCTTAGATGCCTGAGAGTCAAGAGATCAAGAGTTTGGAATAAAAATTTCGTAATTTCAATCCACTGTATCGCAACATTTTCAAATCAATACAATTTCATCGCGAATCCCTCCATTCGAATTTAATTCTCCTTCACGAATCCGCCATTATATTGAAGTAAATTGCTAAATATTAGTATTGGGCGATCAAGCGATGAAGGATCTATTTTTAAATCATTGGCATGAATACAGTGGACTCGGGGTTTCACGGTAGCCTACCTGTGCTATCAAAATAACGTATAACCTGACTCTCGAGAGCGTCCATCTGATCCTGGATAAGCAACAATTGAAATTTATGAAGTACGTGTATGCTTGTATGAATACTTGAACACAACTTGGTTTGAATGGCTATTTTATACACGAAAGTACGAGAATGCATTGCAATTTGTTTAAATCGCGTTACGATCTGCGTATACACGGAATTTGTATGCAATATAAATCATGGACTATTATTTATTCAAAGAATAAGTTTGCTAATAAATATGTAGAAACTAGTATATTATTAAGAATCCTCTCCTCGGCAATGATTTATTGTTAATAAATGTATTTATTTATAGTGTTTGCTAGTGGTTTGAAATTGCATTACAAGTATTGTAATACTTATCATATAGCGAGTGCTTGGAAATTTCTTTAAAAGTAAACGTGAATATAAATATTACAATGTATTCTCACATTGCATTCCAAGTTTTTTGTATATATACACGTTTTTTTGGTCAAATTATCATTAACTGTTTTATAATAGCTGAGCGGATATTTATTATTTATCGAGCTTTCAGTCCCTCTAAATTCTCCTACTTCTTAACCCATACCTAGAATTACATAAATTTATTTTTAACATATTTGCTTTCTATGTAATATTAGATAAAAACCAAATACATTTCTTAGTACTAAAACTGTATTCATGGAATAAATGTTTTTTCATTAGAAAGAGCATAAAAAATATTTTCACTTAACTTGCATCTAAATAATTACATTGATTGCGATATTTAATATGTGAATCATAAAACAATATGTTCCCTATAATTAAAATAATCTATAACTAAATAATAATCATTTTTAAAATAAAATAATTTGGCTCTATTTTAATAAGTATTAATTTCACAAATTAGATTATAAAGTTTAATAATATTCGGCTATGCATGAAAATATGAAATACATATATATATATATATATATATATATATATATATATTAAAGATAATTTGGCAAATTTGTGTGTGTGTGTGCGTGTGAGTGTGCGAGTGTAATAAAAAAATACTTATTATATTGAAAACGAATTAAACAGTTGTTTAATCATAAAATTATTACAAAAAATAAAAAAATACAGAAAATAATAATGCATGTATATGTTTTACAAGTGCTACTATTTAAAGTGGAAAATATATTAATTATAACGTTCATCCATTTGACATTAATATAACATTATTGAACGTTAAATGTAGATACTAATATTTTCAATGTTTGAAAGAGATTAATGAATAAATGTAAAATATTTATTTTTTACAGTAGTACAGCAATAATTTTTTATAAGAAATTATTAACTTTGAAAATTTTGATAAAATCAGCACGAATTGAAATCGATATACATAGTATATATTTACATTAATTATTTTACTTTTAATTATGAAAATTGTTACAACAATTTTATTAAGAACTTTACATTTAATTTTAGTAAATTATGATTTACGTAAAGGATTATATCGCATCGTGGTAGCTTAAATACTAAAATAGATTTAATTCATATTTTTTTTAAAAAAATTATTTATTTTGTAATTGATGCAAAATATTTAAAATTTTTCATCTCAAAATATCGATATACATATTTTGGTATATCATTCAACAATCATGTTTACATATAGTTTAATTAAATAAATATAATATATATATATATTATATAAAAGTTTGTAAAAAAATTTGGTGAAAATCATATTAAACGATAAAAAAAAAGAAAAACATTAATTAAAAGTTACCCCATTTTAAGATAAAATACAGTTTTAATTATTAATCCAGAATAAATCATATTTATTATTTTAGGAAACTATTATAAAAATGAAAATTATTGAAATAAAGGTTTTTGTGAAAAAATATATATGTCTAATGAAGTAAATATTTCAATATGAAGTATAATTCTTTAATTTTTAATACAAATCTTTTAAGTTAAAAAAAAATGTAAACATAACACGTAAACAATTTTTTTTGTTAATTTCTGACAAATAATATAGATGCACATTCACATGTGGCAATATTTTCCATATCTTCGTCCATTATTTTCAAATAGTTGCAAGTAAGTATCATGACACATAAGCTTTAGAGCTCTTAGTCAGTTTAATTTTTAATTCTTCAGTCTCTTCATACCATAAATATAATAAACTTAATAATCATTGACATATAATATTAATGTAAATTATTAATGTAAATTGCAGTATTAATAGCTATTTGAAATTTTCTTTTATCTCCTGAAAAATCTTTATACCATATTCTAGATAATCATGGTGAAGTATTTTATGTAGTCTCTTAACCAGGACTGCGCATTCTATTCTCCGTTAAATATTTATAAATGCTTAAGAAGCGTATTAAAAATTTTAAAGAAAAGAATTCGTGTAATAGAATAATATTCCGGGCCATTTGTACTTTTAGTCATCTATATGAATTTTCATAGTATTATTAATATTATATCCTATAAAGGCTATATCTCTTAAATTTCTCATTTTGAAGAGTCTTCAAAAACTTGCTCCTGGCTAATAATGTTTTACATAATTATCTTAATATAGAGATAAAAATTCATAATTTCCCGAAACGTTTTATCATCATTAATATCGTTTATATATCCAATGTTATGTAAAATTTCGAGACTTTCATTTCACACATCTTTTATGATTATATAGTATATTATGTGGTACGTATTGTATTCCCTTAATTGCGGTGCTTGCAATATTTTATTCTGTCTCAATGCAGATCATATTCAGTTAATTAACGAAGAAAAAAAAAAAAGAGAAAAAAAAACGAAGAAAGAAGTGTACTATTAAGAGCCAAAATCCTCGCTTTTGCTAAAAGTACATTTTTCAAAACAATGATCCCATCAATAATTCTTTTCTCAATGTATATGCTCTCTTTCCTTTCTTGTTTCCTCTCTGCGTATTACAATAATGTATATCTTTCATAGCTATTTTGCAATTGTTTGGATAACGATACGAAATCATAATCTCCACTGCATACGAGGCGTTCATTAAAGCTCGATACTTTTACATTATGCCATTGATCAGCTGGTACTTGGATAACAATTGTAAGCTATTAAATATAATTAATTAACTTTTATACGGGTAATGAGAAATCTCCAACTTAGAGAATAATAATCTTGAATTTTTTTGCAACATTATCTGACAAACTCAACATTAACAAAAAATTAATAAATTTGTAATCAAATGTACAAGTCTGCTTGATCATTGTTTTCAATTAAACAATTAAATCTTTTCCCTGATGCTTCAATAAACTTTTTAGCGCCCATGATCTATAATAACTTTTAAACGCGTATCCGTGCACACGCATACAGAGGCATGTACAACACATGTACATGAATTTAAATTTGAAAAAATTTATTGTGAACATTTTTATTTCGAATGTTATATTTATTGAGATTTTTTTTTTAAACAACTTCGTAAAAAGAACCACTGTAATATATTCCATAATAAGTAAAAAATATAATAAATGTAATCAACGCGTAATTTTTTGTAAACTAATGTTTCACTGATAAGTAGCACATTAGCCGAAACTTGAATATACAATGACAATTATAAATGTCATGTCAATATGCAATTAATAATGAACTGGAATAAGACATTAACATTATTTCAGTGAAATGAATGCTAAGATATCAAAGTACAATTACCAAAAAAAATCAAGAAAAATCAAATTTTCATTTTGGAAATTTCTTTAATACACGCGCGTCATATAAGTTTGTTTTTACAAAACCTGCAAAAATTTTAAGAATAAAGCATCGAATAATTGAATATAAATGCTGTTGATACGAAGAAAATATTAGTGGTAAGCTGGATGCCGAGTATACCAACATTCAATAATATATTCAAATAAAGCATTAGTTATGCTTCAACACGTAAATTTTATTTCGAATTCTACAGAATAACAGTAATTTTTACAAATACAAATTTTTACATTTAGTTTACTTCTTTAGTTGGTTTATTTTAGTTTAATTATTTATGTATTTAGTGACTTATATGCGAGGTAATGAGAAGTTATAATGGAATAACGTGATGTATAATTTATACGAAAAGGATAAATAAATTACTCTTAGAACTACGGTGGACAAAGGCATCACTTTTTTGGTATTTCAAGGATAAGTACTCGCTGAAAGCTGTCTAGTATTAATAAAAAGGGCAGATAGTAATAAAATTAACGGTGCTTAACGTTAGTGCTTAAAGTTATTAAAAAAAACATTTAAAAAATTAGTAAAATCTAAACAGCATTCTTCCACAAACAAATATTATTTTTAAAGAATTAAAATAAGCGAAAGTAATTTCTTCAGTTGATTTGAAGAATCGTATACTTCATATAACTTCTAATAATATTTATAAGAGAATATAATTATACGAGTAAATGACAATAAGTTGCACGAGTTAGTTATTTTGTCTTTTGTCTTGCCATCTTTTACAGTAGAAATGTGCATTATTTTAGGAATCAGAAAACATATTCGAAAGGTTATTTTAATAAAAATATAACCACTAAAGATATATAACTAAGAAATATACATTAAAATTTGTCAATCTGTATTTACGTGTTAAAATTCATTAAATTATTTGCTATTGGTATATTAGCATAAGAAACATAAGAAATATGCACTTTCATTGCACATTTAATTTCTTCATCTTTTCAAACGTGTGTCATAATTCTAGCATTACTGGTTTAAAAAAACAAATTCTCTATTTTACGTTTTTCAAAAAAAAAATTTTCAAAAGCCCTTTAAAAATGAGAGCATCCAATTCTCATATAAAATTACCTTAAAAGCATGCAAATTTTCTTTTTACTTGATATATTGAATTTTTGCCAAAAATACCCCTCGTTAAAAATAAATATTTAAAATCCAAATTATGCGGTGAAAAATCGACTTGAAGTAACTTTAAAACCACATTATTTAGATAAGTTTTCCGAAAACAATAGAAATATATAGAACTCGGGGCTTTTTCATTCTCGTAGTCATTATTTAATGTCTCAAAAATAAATAGCATACGAAGATCAGTTTCTTTTTAATTTCTCATAAGTTCACCTTTATGTACATTGACTAGCATAGCCAATTCTTGAAATTAGAATTATCTAAAATATTATTATATTAAATATAATTTAATGTATTCGAGCGTTCGGCATACAAATATTAGGCAATGGCATAATGATTATAGAAGGCACAATAAATTAGCAATTAGAAAGCAATGATTAATTAATCCATTACCGTAATTGAAATTTAAATTCAATATTCAAATTAGAAACTTTCTCTATCGGCAAGAAAAGTCATACATACACACGCGATTTTTCAAATCAACTTCCATCCAAACATTATTTCTCAAATCATTCAACTATTATTTGCTCGTAAAATTTTTATATTTCAGCATATTAACAGTAATTATTAATGAAAATGTAAGAAGTACAGTAACTACACAATCTATCTAGCATAGAGCGTTACTCTATATTTGTATCTAGAAGGTCGAAACAAAAATAATATTACGTTCACATGTCTTATCATTACATATATAATTCTCCATGAAAAAAAAAAGAATAACAAAATATTCGTCAAATTTTAAGCAACGTAGTAATAAATTAGACGATAGATAAATTGTGTTGCTATTCATTTGTGGATACAACTCAGTTTAGAACTGAACAACATATATCAACACGTAATCGAAACGTGCTTATTATAATTGACTTTTCAGAGCACAAATTTCATATATCGATGATTTATAACCCTTAGGACTCATCGTTCAAAATAAAAAAGCGTTTCAAAGAAAAATAAGCGAAAGGCAGTTCAACTAAATTTTGAAAATAAAATATTTGAAATAAACTACATTAATAATGAATACTTTCGATATTAGAGATTTAATTGACTTGAATCGAAAGAAATTAAAAGTAGCATAGATTAATAAATTTCTATCAAATATATTTTTAAAATCTGAAGTCCGTTAATACTTGAACTACATAGTTATAAAATAATAAATTAAAATATAAAAATCGTGTAGAGACTGACCTTGAATACAGACGGATGAATATTTCAAATGCTTACGAATTTATTAATGTAAAAAGACTTAATGTTCAATAGATTGAAAACTCTTCAAAAGTATGATTATAGTTATTAATTAACTAACTCGTGATATTATTTATGAATATTTACCTGTTTATTCGTTTAAGAGTAAAATAATTGTTTGATATAGTTTGTATACCAATTTAAAGTAAATTTGAAAAGTTGACTTATTTTTACTATTACTCACTTTAATGACATATTTTGTGTGTGTATATATATATATATATATATATATATATATATATGCTATGAGTTAGGTAAGTATATATATATAAAAGTTCTTAAATAATTAATTTACGGCTTTGGATTTCATATTTAATGCGATTAAATTAAATTGATTATTGTATATTCTCGAATTGCTTAGCAGCATTATATAATCATTTACTAATGAATAAAGGACATTGACATTTTTTAAAACCTATACATAATAGACTACGTGTAGACTTTATTGTCATTGTGTATTATTTCATACTATCACTGTTCATATTATAGTTACTCAAAATGTCGAATGAACTTTTTACGTGTAATATGTTTATATTCAAAATTATAATGTATATTTATAAATAATATAAATAAATATATATAGACATATAATTATTAGATGTATTTGATGGAGGAAAATATTTATTTGACAATAATCCTCATTTTATTGCATAATTTTTATGTTACGTTAAAAACTATTAAAAAAACTTATTCCATTACTATAATGCAATGCATTAGATACTACTTTAATACGATTTATCACATCCTTTTTACTACATTATACATAAATATCTTTAAAAAATAAAACAATTGTTAATACAGATATATATATATATTAAATGTTAATTGACTAAAATATCCTATTTATATTAAGTGTATGTAATGAAAGTGGACAAAATTAATGAAATTTAAGCAAAGCTCTGCTAATATAAAATATAGTTTAATATATAAATTTACTACCTAAAATGAGGTTCCATTTGCAAGTTTCTTTTCATTGTTCAATAATATTTAATAATACAAATTAAATAAATATTGACCTGCGTAAATATATTTATTTGCAAATATTTTCGGCGATTTATTAAGAAATAAGTCAATAAAATCCTTAACGTATGACAAATGTATACAAGATCGGTACCAGGTCAACTCGTACTTAATAACATTAACTGATAGTGCATGATTAATGTAAAGGAATGTTTCGAAGATGCATCCAGACAATAGCAGAAAATTTTTTAAGTACCACGACAACATTAATGTATCATGAATGTATTATTATTATTAAAAGTTGGTACTGAAACAGCAAAATGAACAATCGGAAGCCTAATCTTGAATTAAAGGGGAAAAGGGCAAAGGTAGTAACTATTTGTTCATGGCCATGAATTTCACGATTTTCAGTGGGCAAAAGCAATTAAAAGAAAACATTATATATCATGCTTGAGTAGAAGGTACAGCATCAGTATTTTCCAAGAGAAGCATTGTTGTCGTCTCGGGAATGTAATGACTCACTTACATCAAATTGCAATGGCAAAATTCATCATATCGCGTCATAATACTTCCACATTTTCGTTATTCCGCAGACTCAGCGCCTCACTATTTTTTATTTTTGTTCGTGAATTTGTGATTAATGCCAATGAATTCTCCACTAAATAAACAAGGCATTACTAAATGTCGTTGAAAGTTGACTAATCAATAGGCTCACACGAGAGTTTGCACGCGTAGTTCAATAAGTCGGGAGCGATGAACAATTAGAGCCAATACCTTATACATTAGCCAATATTATGATTATTAAAGCCATACTGCGACGATCAATACCCAAGCTAAATTTAACTAAAAATTAAAAAAAATCAATTGATTTAATTAATAGTCGTCTGTGCAAATGAAACAACAAACACACACACGCACACGCACACAAGTGTCAAGTGATTTCAATGAATCATCCAACTTTCCTAATCCGACAAGTAAGCAATAAGCACATATATGAATGCATACAGTACGTTGAGTAGTGATTTGCCGGCTGCTGTTGTTGTCCATCTCCGTACGTAATTGTCCGCCTGTAAAGCGCAACAGCATTAACGTTAGCGACGCCCACTCGAGAAGCCCGAAGAGACTCCAAGTTCACGCTAAAGTGCAGCTCTCGTTTCCCTATGCATTTGCCACTCGTGTACTGATGTTGCTTTTTCCCGAAACTTGGGCGTCCTCTCCGTGTTAAGCAGTGTCTCCCTTCCAATTTGGCCAGTGTGCATAGCATCGTCGCAATCCCAGACATCTTGGGGCACAATTTTAATCGCTTCTTTCTCAAAGGTGTTTCTACGTGCGTTAATACCAAGCTGGCTGTGTCTCTCTTAGAATAGCTATTCCTAATTATTTTGTTTTGTTTTTGAAAAATGTTATGAGAGGCTGAAATGGTAAACAAAAGGTTTTTTCCTTCTAGCTTTTAAAAAATTTTCGTACTTTTGGGGGGGGGGAAAGGAATCGGGAAAGGAATACTTATAGCATTAACACATTCTTTACAAATCAGAGAGAGATAGAGAAGAAATTTATGTGAGCGAAAAATTTTCCATGATCAATAATAACGACCCAAAATTAATACTAAAAATGGTAATTTTAAAGTAATTTTTCTCCCACCCATAAGACAGCCTAGATGATAACACGAATTATAACGGAATATAATTATTTATCATCATTGTCATTGTCACGAGTACCTTCTAAATTTAAGTTTTGATAACAAAAAAAAAAAAACAGCAGGGAAATATTAATATGTTTTACCATATCTTTATTCGCTGTGTTATTTAATATATTTGTTATATGTTTATTAATTGAAAATATATATTCTAGCAAATATATATATATAATGATTTTTCAAATTAATAGAAAACAAATTAATAGGAATTAGAATCTATTCATTATTAATTGTAACTTTATTCCTATAATAAAATAATATATTTTTGAATTATGAATGACGAATTTACGTCCGTTCTTTATACTTGCATTAACATACTATTTGTACACAATAACAGCAGTAAATCTGCCTTTATTCATTATCAATGTAAGTAATCTATTTTTGCAAATATAAAATTACGTTGCCATTGACGTCAATGATACGCGCACATTTATCTACACGTTGACGCATATTGGACAGTTTCAAAAATCCATTTTATCATTTATTAATTAATTATTTATTAATTATTTATTAATTATTAAATTAAAGAGTTGGGTAAATAATAATCTACTTTTCTACCATTATCGGTATAAGTATAATCCAATTAAATTGCCATTTTACAAGACCGTAGTTATATAGAATATATAAAATATAAATATACAATATACTTATAATATTGTAACGCTCTAATTGTTATATTATAATTAATTTGTTTAACTTCCACTAAAATTCTATAAAACGCATATTTTGCTTTAATAATTATTGTATTCAGCAAAGAAAATAAATAAAATAGTACTTGAAATAAAATCATGTAGTATAATAGCCTAATTGACATGAAATAATTAATTAAATCATCAATGATTCAAGAATGATCGCAGGATATTTATAATATGTATATATATTGAAATTTATTAGTAATTGTACATGACTAACATTGTATTAACACAAAAATTAGTGGAATTACAGCTAATAGTCTCTATTCCCATTAGTAATATAACCAAAGTTTTTTCTGATTCCAAATTTTACTTGCATTGTATTATTTTTAATACAATAAAAGATCATTTTCAGCCCAATACACTTGTTTCGGGAATCACGATCACATCACTCTTCATTCGGGTCAACTAACCGTATTAAAAAAGTGTGCAAAAAACCATAAAAATGCATACATTTAATTTCTAGGAATAATTACATTTTGTTCCGATTATTTAGTACGAAGGATTTTGTTGATAAAAAAAAAAGCAAACGTCAAGCAGACTTTCAAACAATAACTTATTCTGTTATTAAATTATGGCATTACATACAGTATTTTTAGATTTCAAAAAAATAATTAATATCCTATCGTTATACAAATGTAATCTTAAATAAAACGATTTCAGTATTGACTGTAAAATTATTCTAATGAAAATATAATCGATAGAATAAATTGAAGTAATTTTTAATATAATTTAGAACTTGAATGCTGTTGATAGATGTTTTTTTATAAAGTGTGATTATTCACAGAAAAATTAATTAATCCAATATATTATATATATATTTGTTTAAACTAATTTTGAACTATTGTATTAACTATTTAAAATATTTATTTCCATACACCGAATGGTAAATCAATTTATTACAATAAAGTAAAAATGTACACAAATTTAGAATGCAATAATAATTAATGAAAAATGTACTTTATTAATGTTAATTAATAAAAACGTAAGAAAAGTTAAGTACTGGGAAAATAAAATACATGCATTTATTGAATATACAAGCATTTGTTGTTTTGCCATTCAATTTAAAAAAACTAAATAAAATTTCTTTTATTTGTTTAATAATACACGTTGAAATTTACTTATGATTATATTAAAATATGAAAAAATGAATTGAAAATAATTATTAAATATAATTCATTAAAGTTAAAGTATATAATTTCATGGAATTATTATTATTTTTATCGAACTTTGAAATTAAAAACTAGCATACTTCGAAACGTGTATTTAATTTCTTTTAAGCTGGTGTAATGCGAAAATATTCATTGGTAAAGAGATTATTATTACTGATAAATGCTGATAATACACAGCTATTAACATCAATCGTATCTTATCTACAAATATAAACTGTATTGTAATTAACGAAAATTTTGTAAAACTTTCTTGCAATTATTAAAATACCGAGTATCAATCGTTCTAAAATACATTAATAATAATCATATTAATCAATTAAATAGCAACTATTTTTAAACATAATACTTTTGAAATTGTATTCTAAATTTGAATTGCGATTCAAAAATAAAAATTACCATTTTTATAGAAACATTGCTTGAATATTACTTGCAATAATGCTATTAATAACGACTACTGGCAGGAGAGTAAATAATTTCTCTAACCATAAGCTCGAAAAATTTAATTACAGCTAAAATGCACTCTCGATAAATCTTCTGGTGCGTAAAAATCGTTAACTTTTTGAAAAAGTTCGAGTAAATTTTTTTTTTTTTTTTTTTCTTTTCGTAAAGAATTATTATATCCCTTTATCTAGAAAATATTACTCGAGAAAGTTCAGGCTAAAAAGATTGACAAACCTCGTATCCATGGCTGGTGGGGGGGGGTTAAGGAAGCTTCTTGAGAGAGAATAGGTTTAAATATGCTTGAGGTGTCCGTGGGAATTAACCCAAATCCGTGCCCTGAAGCTTTCCAAGGACTAAGACTGGATATATCCGATCCTTGGGAATTAGTGGAGCTCGAGTCCCTCGGTCGTTATAGGTTATAACCTTGAATGCAAAGAAACGAATGACAACTCCTAATCAATAGGCTGCTGATAAAAGACAAATGATTGAAATTATGTAATGGAGAAGTACTTTGGGGCAGTACGAGGAGGGGGTGGTCGGAATGGAAAATAATGGAAGAAAACGCGCGTGAACGTGGAAAATAGTAAGACTAGATATATTTTTAAAAGTACAAATGAGCAAAGATTTTCCAATAGATGTGATCGCTTGATTTATGATATTTACAAATATTCCGTTCAATTGGAAATAAATCCAAGCTGACGTATACTGATTTTGCTAATTAATAGTTTTGACATAAGAGTAGATTTTTATTTTTCGAGTTACAAACAGAGTGAGACAGGTACATTTAATACGTATACACGTCCAATCACTTATATCTGATCTTACATTAATAGATTTAAGATAAACGAGGCTTTATATAAAGACTTTTGAATTCGGAGATAACTCGAGTTGAATACAAATTTTTAATATTTTGAGATTATATTTTACAGTAGTAGTATTATAAAACTTTCAATATTATATTCGCATTTTCATTATTTGCATGACCGAATCTTACCTTGGCATTAACATCAAATATAAAATGCATAAAATCATAAAAAAATACAATCATAAATAATATATTTTACGGCATTTTAAACATTTTACGGCGAGCTTAATGTGTTGTAATATTAATGAGATGGAGAGTAGTTTATGAATTAGTTCTTTTTAAAAAGTATACTAATAATTTATTTCAGTAAAATCACATGAATTAAGATCCGTATAGTCCGAATCAGAATGGCAACTTCTATTATTGAAAAAAATATATGACGTTACGAAAATAGAATAAAATAAGAAAAACCATTTCATTAATTGAAGACTTAAAAAATGAATAGTTTTATTTAAAAGTTTTTTTTACGGTGATGTCTTATTTTAAGGTATGTTAAGGAAGTTAAACCTAAAGGATTAGAAACCTTTTTTTCATAATATAAAATAAAGCAAAAAGGATAAATTGTTTATGTGAATATTAATCACTTTTTTAAAACATTCATATATATATATATATATTTCAAGAAACATTAATTGATTAAACATTAAAAAATAAAAGGCAATTAGCTAAGTTGTTTATAAAACTTTCATTACAGAACAAACAAAAAATTACCATAAAAAACATTAAAATTGTTATTTTTATCATATTAATGTGTGAATAAACAATATAATGTAAATGTAAATTTTGATTTTTGATATTTGAAAAAAGGTAAAATTCATGCATTTAAAGTACTGAAAACCTTTGCAACTACATTTTATTTAATAGATGAACAATTATTTCAACATCTATGTGTTTCTGCAAAAATATTGGAAAGTAAAATTTTAAATACTTTTAACAATGGTATATTGAATAATTTAAAATTATTTAGAATAATTTTTAAGAGTAAATTTAAAAATATTTGATCATGGATTGAAAAAAGCATTTTATTTTCTAAAAGTATTTGTCTTGTATTATTAATCTAGGTATCGAAGGTACTTGTTATATTAATTATAGACACAAATATATTTATACTCACTAAATTGTAATATCATTTAAAAGTTTAGTTTATCGGTGTAGGTATCTTTTAAGAAAATATGTTCTTATTCACATATTATATATTATTTACCATAATGTCAAGATTATGAAATCAATTTGACGCTAATTTATATTTAATATAATTATAAAGACCTTTTAATAATACATCTCCTCAACGATACAATTTTAATTTTTGTCATTCTCAAATATATTGCATCTTAATTAAAATTCTAAGTAAGATAAAAGCTTATGAAATAAATTGAATTAAAAATAAACCTTTAAAATATTTAATTAAAAAATTGTTAAATTAAATGTATAACAAATTAAGTATTTCATATAAGAACAACATTATTATTAATTTTTTAAATACATCTTCTAAGATCCTACAGTACCATTAGAATTTTCAATCTCTATTCATTTGGATAATATTAATCGATCGATAATATTATTAAATAGTTTTTATTATAGGTATATTTTTCATTAAATAGAGTATTTTTATGAATGAGCGATGAAAATGTTTTATGTATTGTTACAAATTTTGATTTCATGCTAGATTATAAAGACATGAATTCTTAGATTAATTTTTGATTAGCGTCGCTGAATTTAAAATAACACACTTCCCTTGTTTGATCATTTACCAGAATAATGTAAAAACTTCTCTCTACTTAAATGTAACAATTCTTTCAATATTACATAAAATTAGTCAATATATAATCATAATTATTTACATCGGTAAAACTATATAAACTTTAATAATGATTTAAATTCAACGACACAGAATGAAATGCTTCTGAAAATAATTATATCAATGTAAGTGTAGTTTTTTTTCAAAACTTCTAATGTATTTTCACATTCCTTCTGAAAATGAATTGGTAAGTAAGTAATGCAAGCATGGCAGGCTACTCGATGAAATCTATCCAACGTATCATTAGTACCCACAATAACCAGCTTATTAGCACTAAAAATGCAGATGTAACCTGCCAGTGAATAACAATTAAACGAAAAGGTCTGAGCATGTAAATTTATAAAAAGGAAAGCAGTAAATAATTATTAATGGCGTCGACATGGTTATGAGGTTAGGTCCCCAATGATCTTAACCAGCAAAACAAATCTGACAATGAGACACGTATATTGCTACAATAAGCCATGAAAAATTATCGAGAACTTACCAATTATCCACAATGAGCGGCAAAATGAAATTAAGGTATGATATTTTATTAATCATGTGCTAGTGAGTGGACCTCGACAAAGAACATACGACACGTAATCGCCTCACTGAGCCGAGTCGGCTTCAGACACTCAACTTTAACTCTATTATACGTATTTGTTACTTTTCTCGACTTTTGCTCCTCGGTTACTCACGAGCCGCGCTATTTAGTATTAAGTGGACTAGTCACCGACCTATCTGTTGTGTTAGTGTAATAGTGTTGCTGCAGGTTGTTGTGGTTTTGGCACGAATTAAAGGTTACATAGAGTTGCCTGCACGAGCACATTTTGTCACAGGTTAATTGGGGATGGAAATGCCCTTTAAAAATGGACAAAGTTTTATGTATTATTGGGCATTGGTGGGGTAGGATAGCTCTCCTCGGGGAAAAATAATGAAGACAATATTGAATGGGAATTAAATAAAATATTCGTAACAATTATTAGACGTACGATATTTTGAATGAAGCTATTGCTTGATATAACTTGGAGAAATGCCGTTGGTGTTTAAGCTTAGCATTGCACGGAAGGCATAAACATTATAAATAATAAAATATCAAGTTTGCAATTGAGTTCAATGTTTATTATTGTAAATGATTTTAAAAAGTGATAATCAATGAAAATGACGATTAAAGCTATACTTTCTTACTTTAGAATGTAGGAGTAAAATTAATTTTGATTGCTTTAAAATTATTATCAATCATGTTACTGAACAATGATAATATTTATTATAAGCAAATATGGATGTTATTAAGCATTTGAATGTATTTGTGTCCACGTGAAGTTTAAGTGGAAAATATGAAAAATTGTTCCTTTACGCACGTGAATATGTTACATGAAAACTCAACCAGCGAGTTTATTTGTTTAATAATCTATATTGCATCCATCGGAAATTATATTTTTTCATAGATCGTAGTCTGTTTTCACTATAATACTTCTTATACTTATGTTGCCTACCGAAATCTAGTAAAATACTAAAGTGAATACTCCTAGATTAAAAAATAAAATCCACCTTTAATTATGTGCATAATTATGTTTATAATGGTTATTTATAAAAACATTCAATTTTTTTCATTGTGATACTTGAGTGTCTAAGAAGTTATATTTTGTGATATTTAGTTACTAGAATTTAATTACGTTAACTGAAATTAATATTATTGAAACAATAAATTCGAATCTGGTCCTTTTATTTATAAAAATTTTGATTAATGATTATTAAGTTATAATTTATAATAAATCTAATATAGAAAATTTAATAAAAAAATTTTAATTTAAGAAATAAAATAGCATACGAAATGAAATAAAATCAATGAAATTGTATATTAAGAAATAAAAATTTTAATTTACAATCCAATTAATTTACTTTAAGAATAATATGAAACTTTTTTACTCTTTTAGCATTTCTGAATAAAATTATTTTTTTAAAACAATTTTTTAAGAATGATTTTGCGTAGAAAAGTAGAGTATCGTTGAAGTATGTTATTGGCAAGAAATCTAAAATATTTTTCATCCTAATTATTCACACTTCTAATAGTTTAAGAATAATATTCCAATTGTAATTGTCTATCTAATTTATCTGATACTGCGACATTGTCGTTACAATATTGTTTATATTTGAAAATTGAATTGTTTATCTCTAGTGAAACATTAGAAGGGCGATTAATAATTGAGTAAGTACAATGAAGTCGAATAAACACATTGAAATGGTAAATACAAAAGGATTGGATTGAGAAAATATTTATCAATATCGTATGAAAAACTATTGCAAATCCCATGATTATTTTACAATTTAAAGTCCATTAGAATTATAAATAATAGGACAATAATACAAATGCAAAAAAACTTTTCTAAATATAATTTATGTTTGAATATCCAAGCCATAAAAAACATTCAATCAACATGTAAATATATATGATTGTAAATATTAGAAGCAAAACTTGAGAAAGGAAACGATGAATAAAGCAAATAAACGCTATGCATAAGTATGTACATATATTTTTGAAAGTAAGTAACAAAATATTAATTTAATAAGTATTAACAAATTTTAGCATACTCAAGTAAATTTTACACTGAAAATTACGTAGATTTACATATCAATTTGAATCCACTAAATATTACAATTTTAATAATGAACGATCGTGATTATTTCGAATAATTCGACATCCACTTACAATCTTATTTAGCGCGTCACATAAAAATATATTTAACTCTATCAACTTTTCATTCGCAATTTTATTTAAAACCATTGAAATTATCTTTTAAATACTAAATTTAATTTACTAATGGATTTAATTTTAAAGTGCTGTCCTTTACAGATTTAAAAGGACGTTTAATATTTTCTACAATTTGATCATGCTCCATTTTATGAATTGAGAAATCTATTGAAGGAAGGCATTTCTTTGAAACTATCTAAATTGATATTACAATCCAAGCTTCAAACTATGCTCAAAAGTATTATACGTATTTCGACCATTCATGAAGATGTAATTGTTATATATGCCGGTGGAATTTGAATATTTTTGTATTATTATTATTATTAAAATAATCTTCAATACTGGTATTATCAGAGAAGAAATTTTTCTCGCAATTAACACATTTATTATATAAGGCTATAATAAAACTAGATTTAACTATATAAAACATATATAATGCTTTGATTATTTATTATAATCAATGTAGAATAATGGTTTCTTATACACAAGTTTGTGGAAGCCATTAAAGCCTTTATTAATTGACATATGCATGTATATATATATATACGACGTATAAAAAAAAATTTATTAAATTTAGTAGCGTTTTCAAAATGTTCTCAATTTTCATGAAAATTTGTTCAAAAATACGTAGTATTCGAATTCACTTTATTTCTCGGGTCATTATTAACATTCCAAATAAAATGGACAAAAAATGACTGCATTACAAATACTTCAGTATAACTAATAATTTAACAATCATTCAATCAGACATATTTTAAGATTTACTTTTTCATATGATTTTTAAATGTTCGTATTCTTAAAATTGATATAAAATTTCTTCAAAACTTTTATTATTACTCTAAAAACTTGAAAACTTAGTTCAATGAAATGACTACTAATACAAAAGTTTTGCGAATAAAAAACAGTTTGAACTAAAAGTTATAATAATAAAATTGTAAACTAAAATTGTAAAAAAAAAGAAGTAAAGAAAAATAATATTATTATAATAAAAAATAGATTTCTCATCTGAAGTTTCTCTATTGTTTATGGATCTTTTTTTTATTTAAATATTTATATAAAGTTTCATACGAATTTATTTAAGTTTATGAAATAATGAATTTTTTACAATATTTTAGGTCAATGCTTCGACTTGAAATTAGTGGTTTGTTTGGCTATTGATCGTAATATAAATAATTCCGTAATCAATTAAATTAATTTAACATAATCTTTTTAGTTACCGATAATAACTGTTTTCGAATTAATAACATTCGTTCTTAATTCTAAAATTCCTCGAATTGCCCAAAATATATTCTTATTTATAAATAATGTTCAATTTATTTACAATAGCTCGGCCTTTTCTCGAATATTATTGTATATTTTTATTTATCTGTAGCTTATTTTATGACTTGAAAATTATTCCATGAATTTGGATATGTTATAAAACATTTTTAGAGTTGAAGCAAAAGTTTTCTTGAAAGTTTTATATAGATTCTAGTTTGACCAATTTTATTCGAAGGTACTATATACTAAAGATAAAAAAAAAATTTTAATGAAAAACTTATATATATATATAAATATATCTGTTCTGTATTAAAAGAAAATTTTTAATATTTACCATAACATGCAATTTGAAGATAATCATTATTAAAGATTATTTGATTGATTGCTTTATATGCTCATATTATTTTGAAAAGATTTTTCCCAATGATAATACTTACTGAATTACTTGACTTCATGTTCATTTGTCACATCAAGTTTCAGAAAAATAATATGCAATGTTAAATGATTATTATTTGTCAAAAAATTTTATTCATATGATTAGGAAAATTAAAGCTGAAAAAACTTTTCAATTGCAAGATACCAAGACTGGCATTGAAAACATCTAATAAGACGTGATTTAAAGTGCTAATGCCAATAGAATAATTCAAATTGCAATTTGATAATACGAAAACTTGATATGAGAAAAAAAAACTTGATAATACGATTCGACTGTAATGCACATTGACTACTAATCTTTAGTTTTGTCTACAATGAATAAATTGTACAATTTACAAATTACAACTTTTATACATTATAAAATCCATAAATGACAAATTATGATTTGTAATTGAATTAAGTTTTTATTGATATATTTAGAATTGAAACATTTATTATTTCAAAATTTATCCATAATATTATCAATAAAGCACTCTTCTAATATTTTTCATTATAATTGTAATTTATTTGAGAATTATCCACTTTTATGTGGAAGAATGTGTAATTAATTTATTCGAAAGAAGATTTATATAGTACGGTACGAAAGAAAATTTAGAATTCTTTTTATTATTTTCAACATGGTATAATGTATGCATCATTTTATTAGAGTTACAAAGATTGCGTTTAAGCAATACTTAAATAATTTATGTTAAAGTATCTTAAGTAGAACGTTACTATCTTTAAAATAAAAATTAATAAATTAATATTACAGAACAATGTTAATTTGTGAATTTTTTTGTGTAAAACGATCAAATGTACATATTTAGTTCGTTTGATATAAATGTCTTTCGCATATAATATGTATAGCTTAATATGAAAATCTCTCTCTCTCTCTCTCTCTCTCTCTCTCTCTCTCTCATATATATATACATATATATATTTATATATATATATATATATATATATGTGCATTTTCAGTATTCTAATTTAGAAAATTTAGTTTTGCATGCTGAGTATGGTTGTATGAAAATATTAATTTAATAAAAAAGTTATTATCCTTAGTTGATACATTTGATTATTGCTAAATAAAAATTATCTGAATAGGCACGCTTTACGTTAGCAGTAAAACTTTAATTAGTTTTAGAATTTATGCAATAGCGAGATAAATATTTAAATAAAAATATGGTCGTAATATCATAGTAATTGTTATATTAAATTAAAAAGTCCGATTAAAGGTAACGAATAAATTATTACGGTGATAAAGAAATATTAGTTGGTACGTATTGAAGCATCGATGAACAGATATTTATTTATAATCAATCAGCCCTATTATTATGGACAATCAATCTACATAATTGTGTGTTAAATAAATAAAAAATAAAAAACAGCATCAACGTATTAATAAAAAATTCTACTTTAATGTAACCATGTACATCGTACATGCATATTTTGTTGCATTTGTTTTAAACAAGATAATCGCACATTACTGCTCGATCTAACAGATCGATAACATTATATATCGCCCGTTACAAACTTTTATTCACAGCAACCGTCCGAAGCATTCCGGCCGATTGTCATTCAAATTAACACATTTAATCGCTCTCTACTTACTAATTAATAATTACATATCAACAATATTAACGTACGCTCATCAACATATTTTTGCAAGCAATTACTTGTCTCTTTTCAACTCTCGTCTCTTAATCCTATAAAAATATCGCGCAATACAATAGTTCATACAACGTATAATACGTGCTTGTGCATCACTTCCCATTTGCTAATTTATTATATTACAAACAGTACGTGGGTGTTTTATCTGTAAAACACATTTGCGGCCATTTTTATTAGCACACACATGTATTATTATCGAAATCGTTGCACAGCTTACAAATGAATTGTGGCTCAAAATATAATGTCCAAAAGATATCGTTGCTTTTATTCCGTTAAACAGCTTACTTGTTTCACTTATAATTGGTTGTAACTGAGTGCAAGCGAATAATTTTTCATTGAACAGAACTTGAAAAATTGTACACATTTAGCCCCAAATATTTAATACAAATAAAAAGCAGCTGAAAAAATAATTGTGCCGTTTTTTAGAAAGACAAACGAAGGTTTAAGTGAGAACAACATCTTTATTACAATCTATACACTTTCAATACATCGTTCTATAAGTTTCTTGAGTGAAAATTTTATTAAAAAAAAAAAAAAAAATAAAAAAAAAATAAAAAAAAATGAAAGAAAATTAAAAATTTGCACATTTCCATAAAATATTGAATTTTATGTTATACAATAATATAATTGTGTAATAGATAATAGATAATTTATTTAATTAAATTAAATTTATGCAGAATATTTATCCAAGCATGAGAATATTGTTTAAAAATCTATAAAATGTACAAATGTACGTATAAGTAATATAATTAACATAAATAAATATTTAATATTTTTCAAATAAATATATAAAGAAATTCTTCATAAGTACTTCTATGCTATTTTATATTTATATATCGTTTATCATTGATTATAAGGTTGTAATTCTGATTCGAATATTAAATAATTTTCCTTGCGCTTTGTTTACGTTATAAATATATATTAAACAGTATGGTTACGCCACTGAGAAGACATACTAGTTAATTTAGTAGACAAAAAAAAAAAAATCTTTATTAAAAAGATCGATATTCTTATTGTTTGTGGAGTAAAAATTTGCATGAAGTTGTCGGAGTTTATTTTATGGGGATGAAAATTAATTAAATGAAATCCTAAGATGTAAAAAATGTATTTGGTATAAATTAAATAATATTATTAAAGTATAAAGTATTTTTTGATTCGGTTGTAATGAAAACTGTAGAGAATTTTTACAGCGTACGCCGAAATATCGATTTGAGAAGAAAGTGAAGTTGAAAACCGTGATTATATTAATGTAATACGTAATTGCATTAATTTTTTCAAAATATTATTTCATAAAATTGCATTAATACGCATATATTGTCGTAAATTGTGTATATAGTGCGAGTTGGATAAAGCCTTGTACAACTTAAAATTACTTGTAAATACATAATTAAACGTGGTTAAAAGTTCCAGCAGGCTGCCAATAATCGAGCTATTATCTTAAAAATTTTAAATTAATAAAAAAAAGATTCGATCGTCACATATACAAACAGAAAAAGTGTCGAAACGCTAATAAAAGGCCGTGGCGAGAGATAGGAAGGGGATTTGACAATTTCTTCAAACAACGCACACACACAAACAGCCTTGCGTAAACGTGGCTCTTCTCTTTTTTATTCGTAATTTGTCTTGTGTATACGGGCAAAGTGGTCGCATATTCATACACGAAAGATAACGGTGATATTTACTTATCCATCTGATGTCATTCGCGAATTTATCTACCCTTTTCAGCTCCTTTCTTCCTCCCATCTTCGTTTTATCGTTTTGTTTTTCGTTTGTCGCGTTTAAGCGTAAATTGGTACGCACATACGGAGGTCATATTAAGATGTTTCGGTTTGTACAGTAACAACAACAACAACAACAACAACAACAATACACCATTGAGCGTAGAAAACTTACAAGGCGAGAAAAAAGATAATTTAGAAAATCAAAGAGTGAGAATGAAGCAAAATCGCAATACACAAATAAATAGAGAAGATTTTCATTGGTCATTATTGTTGAATGGCACGCGTTTGCATTAAAAGCCGGCATTTTTCAATATTCTTTTGTGAATTACATAATAGCAGTTGCCGCTCGATTCACGCAATTAATATGCGGGCTAACATAATTGAATTGAAAAAGTAAGTTTAAAGGCTTCTTTCAAGTATATCTGTTTTATTGAATAAATCGGTTGGCACGAATGACTAGTTATGCTAGCGAGTCGAGTGCGAAAAATTTTAATTTAATTTATACTAATTTAGGCCTTATCAAAGTAATTTATTTACCCGTAAAATGTTTAACTCTCAATATCAATAAACCATTATAAAAGATATTAATTTACTGTTGCGTTAAAAAGGAATTTTATTTTTTACATTCTGAAAATTACTTCCATCATCAACAATCATTTCGGTCTAATAGTCGCGTGAATATTTTAATATCTCAATATGGTACGAAAATAGTAGAATAATTAAAAATTATTATTGTACGAAAAAGGTGCTTATAATAAAATTAAAAGTATAATCTCCGTTATCTTTAAGAGTGTGTAAAGGAAGTTAAAGTTTTGAGTATTTAGTAGTGTAATATAAATAATATAATTACTAGCTGAATGTAAGAAAATTAAGTAATTGAAAATTCGATTCCATCTATAAATTTATTGCTACATCGTACTAATTTGCAAGATGGTAAATTTTTATTAAATATCATATTCGGTCATAAATTATTAATCGTTTGCATTACTGATATAATAGATTTACAATTTGCTAATTCTCGCTCAATAATTGTATTTAAAATTCTCTTTTAATATCGCTCTCATGCAATATATATATATATATATATATACATACACACATACCCGCACGCGCGCACACACACACATATATCTATACATATATATATATATATATATGCATACACGATTTTCTCTCTATTGTAAAATTATCCAAAACGTGAAAAAAAAAAATCTTTTACTGCTTCGTTCAAGTATAGATAGATAGATCAGTGTAGGCTTTAAATATTTTAAGAATAAAAAATTCTCGTTAGGAATATAATATTCTTAGAATACAATAACTTAGTCAATTAAGTAAATTTGTTTAAACGCACTAATGATACTATTTTTAATTTGAAATACATAGGAGGATGAACATGAACACACTTTCGCATTTATAAATCAATGTATAATTTAATATTAGAGAAACTGATGAAAAAATGGATCGTTTGCTTATCGAGTATTGGATCCTTCTTGCAGCAGTCTTTTAAAAATTTTACAAGGCAACTAGGTCATATCTTCCTCAGATTATCGGCTAAACAACCGATTATATATATATATATATATTATCATGTATTCATCGTATTATACCCTGAATTAACCCATCGATCAACAAATACTGGTTATCATAAACACTATCAACGACTAAAAATAGAATAAGAAAAAACGCTTTAATATCATTCACGTACAAAAAAAAGACACTTTTACTCACACAGTCATCAATTAATGGATGAAAAGAGCACCATAATTTTATATTTTAATATTTCGCTGGATTGTCAGTCTCGAATCATAGAAGTACATTAGATTTTCAACCCTTTAAAGCTTTGTACCTTTTTGTACTTCGTTTGTCACCTCCAGTGTGACTTTCTTAAGGGCATCCAGTTTATCTATGTAAGTATTGTCCAGCTGTACAGTATGCTCCACCTTCTTTATGTCTGACTTTATGGAATCGTCGCTGAAACTTGTGTGTCCAGTCCCATTCACCGTATTATTGTTCTCGCTGTAGTGCGAACTCGTGGCGTACAATCTCGGCTTACCAGGCATCATCTTCGACAATTTCAAGATAAACGGATGTAACAGGTGCTCCTCGTACACATCCTCCTTCGAATCGGCAGTTAACAAACTGACAATGATTCCCACAATGATGGTTGACATACTCCCGATTAATGCGTAATACATATAAGTGATCCCGTAAATATTGTCTAGAATGCTTTCGGGAGTCTCCTCGTCAAAGAGATCGTTTTTGGTAGCACTAGACCACAATACTGGCATCCCGTCCTTCGATTTCACCAGGAGCGACGAGAAGGTGTCATTTTGGCAGCCATCCGTGGATAGTGGCAGCGACTCGGTCGGGATGTCCAAGCTGAGCCGACCGAATGTCAACCAGAGGGTCGTCACGTGGCTGAAGATCATTCCCGCTGATGCCCCCTTCCAATTGGCACAAGGCACCAACATCGCTAATACGAACACACCGAGCAGCGGTCCGGAAGTGGCAGATGTCATGAGCATCGACGACTCGATCACGCCCGACAACATTCCAACGAGGAAACTCACGCCGATAATGAATATGCCGTAAAAGACAGATAAGGACTTGATTATTTTGAGTTGCTGGGTGTCTTTGAGATTCTTTAAAGCTGGAATCTGCCCGAGAAAATCTTCGAAGGTCACGGTGGCCAACGAGTTGAGAATGGAGACGGTGATGGTCAGGGAGCTGTTGAACAGTGTCGCCATTACCAAACCCAACAAACCTGGCAGATAGACGAACTTATCCTCCACGTAGAATGGCACAATCTCGTCGAATTTCGATGTGTAGCCCAAGCTCATGGGATCACAGTCGGCATAATTGGCGAAAATTACCATGCCGACGACCCAGGAAAGAGAGAACAGTACCGTTATTACTGGGATGTTGGCCATCATTGTTCTGCGCAATAAAGACGAATAAAACCAATTAAACATTGAAATGGCTGATTGGGTATAAGTAAGGATAGAGTTGAAATGCAAAATAATTATCGCAAGGCAGAATTTATCTGACACTCTCGCTTTACGCTTATTTACAATAATTGTCAAAGATCCGACGAAAATGTTTAATCTTTGCCGCCCCATTGGCTGCCCTTACACTTCCAACTCTTTTCAAATGGAAGTCATATCTTTTGGAAATAAAAAAGTTTTTATCGTAATTTATAGGGATTAATACGTACTTAACAACTTTACTGCGACTGCTCATGCTGCAATAACGCTGGACAAAGTTTTGCTGGCAACCAAAGATAGAGAGACTCATGAAAAGCTGACCTAAAATTGCTGATACGGTATTAACTCGAATAGTCGGATCCATGTCAAAACTAGAGAGAGAGAGAGAAAAAAAAAATTCTGTATTAAGATTTTAGATATTCCCTTTATTAAAAAGATGTCGATTTCATGGAACTCCCGCGACAACTCGTTTCATCAAAACGGAAAATGCCAAAAATTGTCAATAAAGCTATGCATACTTAAAAAAGTCGAGGCGACCACGTTCGCTGGTAACATTTACAACTGTATTGAATCCTCCAGCGTCCACGGTCCCATGAATTATAATTACTATTGATACTCCAATCATCGTTAGTCCTTGAATGACGTCAGATAGGATTGCAGCCTTCAATCCTCCCTTTAATAAAAAAACATGCGTATGAAATGAGCATTAATTGCTTAACGGATAATCTCATTGGGTGTGGTGGAGAATAGTTTTTAAAGCTCAAATTACCATTAGCGTAAAAACAATTGATATCGCTGTAATTCCGCAAATACTAGCCCAGTAAGGAAGGCCAATTACGGTTTTTAAAGCGACGCAAGGCGTAAACACTGTTACAGAGACATTCAAGAGACTTCTGATGACGTATGAAAAACTGGCGAGGCATCGAACTAACTTTGATTTGAACCTAAAAATGTTTAAAATACATACACTTTATAAACGTCCAAATGCTCCCAATCTATCGATAATTGTTATTTCTAATTTATATGTAAAAAAATTCGTTCGTTAGTCGTGTATATTAGAGGTTTCGTTAGTATAAAATGGTTAAAACTCAAATTCACAGGATGTAATCAGATTTAAAATTTTTCAACAATATCACAAAAAATCTCTATCAAGAGAGTGACGCTAAAGTAATTTATATATTTTTACTCTTCAAAGTATACGAAACTTGGACTTTCGTAAGAATTTAGTATTAAATAAACAAATTCAATAGTCCATTACATACTCATTCCATTAACAACAAAAGTGATTAATCAAATAATCTCCAACGCCTTTAAAAGTTGAACAAATTTTAGGTTATAAGCAAAAGAATATATTCAAAAATATATTATATTATCAAAAATATAATAATATATTTAAAAAAAAAAAAAGAACATCAGTATAAAAGACATTTTTCTGTACTTTTTAACAACGTTTAAAGTGATTATTTGTATAGAAATCTTCTTTTATCTTATTTTAAATTTGAAGTTTACCTCAATTGGCTTAATTTGACTTTAATTATTATCATGACGTATTTGACATATGTTCATTAAATTTCTGCAGCAAAGGCTAAATATTGCATATTCCGCAATATTGAAAAAATTAAAGCCAAGCAGCTGTACAAAAAACTCTTTGAGATTATTTGAAAAATTCTAGTGTATTTCTTAAAAGTGGAACTTGTGTATTCAGTACATTCAATATTTAGGGTTTTGCGTTACAAGCCTATTTATAAATTATATGTACAAAAATTAAAAATCACGTTGAATGAAAATAAATAAATAAATAAATTAGAATCTTTATATGCTAATTAATATTATAAAAATAATTTCAAAAAATGAAATTTTGTTTTCATTTTTCAATATAAATATATATATATGCTAATATAATTTGTGAAAATAAATAAACATCAATATACATAATTTGAATTAATGAATGGTAACGATGCAAATTTATATTTTTTTAATTATTATTAAGGAACCCATTTAAAGCTACATTTCTATAATTCACTTTAATAAAACGTAATAATATAAAAAATCTAATCGATGTATTTATAGTTTACGTGATAAAGATGCTTATTTTTATTATTTAAAAAAAATTGTGTTCGTTGCAAATATATGCACTATTAAATACTATACAAATTACGATGATTTACTTAATATTAATTTTATATAAAATTGAAACATTAAAATATTTGTAATAAATATAAAATTTTTTACGCAAAATCTGTAATAAAATAGTATTACAAATAAAGTAGTTTGTATTAAAAAATTACAATGAAATTTATAATTGAATAGAAGATCCCTAAACAAAAATTTCATTAAACCTTTTTTAACATTATAGACATTTCATATAAATAATGTAATATTATCAATATATAGATACGTATAATTGAAATACATAATTATAAAAATAATAATTCCTATACAATATCTCACCAAACATTAAATGATAATTGAAAATAATTCCAATTAATTAAAAAAAAATTATAAAAATAAAATGTTACTTTCAAAATTATATTCATATAACTTTTTAGATCTAGAAAATTAAATTAGAAAATAATATGAAAAAAAATTAGAAAATTCATATGTAATACATAGCTGATTCATTCATTGTCTGAATTATTATAATTAGTATTTTATAACAATACTATATTTAATTTCCTTGATGGCTACAGATGAAAAAAATATTTACTGATTTCCCAATTCCTATTATATACATCTTTTGTTGATGGAAGAAGCATTTTATGATTTCATATAAATATATAAAACGTGACTTTTTCCGATGTATGTTTTTGTATTGTAACTTTGTATACGCGAAAAAGCATATTTTGAATATTATTCCATTTAAAAGAATAGTTAATGTATATTTTCATTCTCTGTAAGAATTATTTATGAAGCTATAAAGTATCCATATTAAGCTCTACTGTATTATTTATTTTGTATACATTTATAAATAGTAAATTTAACTTGTGTTTATATATACTAGAATACAATTTAAATTTAAATTTAAATTTTTAATCGATGTATAATAATATATGAATACATATATATATACATCTGCTTCCTACAAATTCATTTAAATTCTATTTTAAAATAAAAAATAATTAGACATAAATCGATATTTTGAAACTGTAAAATATTTATGATTGTTAATTGTATTATTTAATATAATTAAAAGAGTATGATAAAGTCCAAGTCAGAATATATATATATATATATATATATATATATATATATATATATATATATATTTATAATTAAGCCGTAATTGTAATACAGGATTATTAAATATAAATATGCAATTAAGTAATTACTTTTAATTACGTAATTATTGATTTCACTTATAAATTTAATTTGGAGAATCGATAATAATTGTAAGCCTTAAGAGACTTATAATGTTAGAAATTTACTTTTTTATTTTAGGAAATAGTTTGAATTTATAATTCATGTTCTAATACTTCATATTTTACATAATATTTGACCTATGATCGGAATCATTTTATAACAAATTTAATTACTTATTTAAAATTCATATAAATTTTAATGATGAAAGTAAAGTAGCATAGCATTGAATAATATAATAAAATAATGATAAAATAAAAATAATAAAATAATAAAATAATAAAATGTTGTATATGCGCTAATACAATTACTACTGTAAATATCACTTTACTTCAACGAAAAGCATTTTTTTTATAAAATTGCTAATATAAGTCATAATGATTACTTAAAATTATATTTATAAAACTATTAATTATAAAGTGATACTGATAATTTGATTGCCTTTATTAAAATGAAGTAAAGGAATTTTTAATGTAGCATTACATCGACACGTTATTGTATTATTAAAATTAATAGACAAATATTTTCCAAAGATGGTTTCTTAGAAGTATGTTTTTAAGAAAACTATTATTGAATTTTTTTTTCTTTTATTAATACGCAATTTATGTCGTAATACTAATACAATATACAGAATATTGTAGTTGTATACGTTTTAAACCTAAATTACATTAGATCTTTTAAATACGTTGTTTCAAAATTTGGAGAATATGAATTATTTATTAAATATCAAAGTTACTTAAAAACGTTCCAATTAATATATATTATACATTTATAAAAACACATTACTTTAAATATTTATTGATAATGTTTGACGAACGAATATTTTGATGCAAGAATGATCGTGAAAATTACAGGCTTTAATATGAAAAATAATAATTATTCGGATAAATTAAATATTTAATGTTTGTATCGATGTGACGTTTTTATAAGTAATTTATTGGTTATAATATTTCGAATTTTTCAGAAGATCTTAAAGGAGAAATCAATCTTATGTAAGATTAATATATAAATGTGATGTAAAAAACAATACATTCAATATATTTTTCTTTTGTAATTAAAATTTACTAAGAAATAAATTTATTTCACATTTTAAATAAAAATTATTGAAACTAAAATTTTTCGAATACATCATATTATCTATATTACATATTTTTCTTTTGATAAATTCATAAATGTTTTAAAACATGATGTAGAATGCTCATTTTATTATTTTATTTTGTCGAGAATAATTTAAATTGAATATTTATAAATTTGCATACGATTATTTATTCAAGTGCTTCGGAATTATCATTGATCAAACTTTTCTTGTACGCATTAGGAGCGCCGTAAATATAATGTGAAAATTCTATAAGATAATTTTCATACTTTTTATTCGAAAATATTAATTTGGACGCACTACAAGTTACTAACAAACGCTAAATTTTGCATGAACGTTGATAATGAGGATTTATAACTTTTATCGTGACGTCTGTGCATAGTGAGATAAAGAAGGCCTAGAAAGCGTGAATGAGAGAGTCGACGGAATGCCGTGCAAAAATGCTCCTGAGAAACAGGTTATAAACGTATTAAGGCAAGAAAAAGGTCAAACGAAAGAAATAATATGAGGAAAAGTAGAATTAGAGAAATATTTTGAATATAAGTTAAATCGGCCTGATAAACGGTTAATACAGAATTATAAATAACCAAACTCTTTTATGCTAAAATTTGTATTTTTTGCTTTCCATGGAAATAACAGCAGATTCGATTATTCTACATTTAATCGTTAATATGGGTTATATACATATATATATATATATATATATATATATATATATATATATATATATGTGTTAATAAATTAACAATGTACTTTTATATATATTGGCAATGCCATATTTTAATCTCTTTATATGATACAAATTAAATAATATGCTTAAATATGATGATCGATCATATTTGAAATACTAATATGAAATTTTACGGTGATAAGAAAAATATTGAATTAGTAAAGCATAAGGAATTGATTAAAAATATGTTTTTAATTGAATGAAAATATGAGTGGATCGATCTCTAACCTTAAAAGTAATATAAATTATATTATAATAAATATTACGTGAAAATTATAAACAACTTAAAAGATTTAATACTGCATAATAGGCGAGTAATGGTAGACAATTTTTATTATTTTCAATTTAAAAACAACCTAAACTCTTCATTCCCATTAAACAAAATTTATTATTAGTTTATAATAGTTACTTATATTGTTTCAAGACATATATATTTATTTTGGATGAATATAAAGAATAATAATGTTTTACATTACGAATTAATAATTAATAAATAATTTAATATTCATCGTTAAAATAAAATATAGAAATATAAAAATGGAAAAAAAATTTTAGCTCATATACGTTTACTTGAACTCATTTTAATATAAATTTTCATTACAGATTTTAATACCAAGATTGGTTTAACAGGATTTTTTGTACAATGCAATTTCAAATAAATATGTGTAAATTCATGGTTGTTCAAATTTAAGTGGCTAAGGCAAATAACTGGGTTTATAAATTTTTTTTATTAATTTTTTAATACGAATATAATTTTTATATAATACGATATTTAATTAAAAACAATTAGCCTAATACTTTTTTCATCTATTCTCACACTTATTTTATGATTAGTACTACTAGACTACTGCTACTACTACCATTATTATTATTATTATTATTATTATTATTATTATTGTTATTATTTTATTACTATTATTTTATTGTTATTGCTGTTGTTGTTGTTGTTGTTATTATTATAATTATTATTAGAACTTTTATTTTTAATATGATCATAATATGATTTTATGAAGTGCCTCTAATGAAAATGTAGTTATATAAACATCATAAGTCTTCATTTTACGATATTTATTCATATTGCTTTATATATAATTATTTCATTTCAATATTGTACTACTTTGTTTAAATTAATCTGAAATTTTTTTTTATTTCTAAAATATACTATACTAATTTTAATATTATTTAAGTAATTCGATAGTTGAAAATGGTTTGTGTTATACCAAGCATTTAAGGCATATAAACAGCTAACATACTTTATTAGCGACTCTTCGGTAGTTATTATTTAATCTGGTTATAGCTTGTTAGCAATGGATATTTGGTTATTTTTTAATAATATTGAGTTTAAAAATATTGAGTGCTTTTATTTAATAATTAAATATTTATTGATAAGTACTTAAATCTATACGTATTAACGTGTTTATAAAATTAATTGAAATCACTAAATGTCATACTCATTTTGAGATGATACTTTACTATAATATTTCATAATTATAGTCTCTATATATAATTACATGCAATTCATTTAGAGAATATAATGATTCATTATAATTTAATTTATCTCTCTCTCTCTCTCTCTCTCTCTCTCTATATATATATATATATATATATATATGTATATATATACGACGCTTTAAATGTTTGATGCAATATAAATTATCCTTATAGAGAGAATTTTTTATTACACTTGAAATTGGGGATTATAAAAATTTGTACTTATATTGCAATATAAATTTAAATGAACATATTTTAAGGGATGCGAATGTAAATGAACTTTTATATGTTTAAAATTATTATCAGGTATAAGTATAATGAATATGTTGTGAGCTAAACAAGTATTAAAATTTACAGTAAGCTTAATAATAAATTAAAGGATTAATTTTGGACAATTTTGGAGAATATATTATTGTACTTTTTTTAGCGTGAATTTACATGAGAAAAATATATTATTTTATATATTCATATTATTATACGTAAATGATAAAATAGTATCATTAGAGAATAATATGCATGGGCACGTGTAGACACATTATTAAGTATTAGTACTGTTACAGTTATTTATAATTGTAGAACAGTCGCGTAAGGTTGAGTTGAATTTATTTTTGTTATGCTTGCAAGCAAAGCAGTACCAAAGTGAGCATTGTTTTCTTTTTTTCTTCGAAACGCTTTAATAGTCAAAATATGCCTTTTTCGTTATCTGTCCTTTATCGCTTGTGTGTGCCGATATGCACTCGTAACGTTTTAAAAGTTATCTAAATACCTTACGCTTGTTTGCTTTAACTTTCGCCCCGTCTCACACACACGCACACACCAATCCTTATTCTCTCTCTCTCTATCTCAATATCGCGCGCTCCTTCTCGTCCCTCCGGCCAGGACAGAGCTAAAAAGTAGCCATAAAGCTCACCTCATGTCCAAGTACTGATAAACGGATGTGATCCCTAAGCTGTAGTAAACCGGCACGAAGACGAAGCAGACTATCGGGTAGGCGAGCAGCATACCGTACAACGTCTCCCACATGGCGCTTCCTCGATAGTAGAGCTCCGACGGATAGCCAAGGAAAGAGCGAACTCCCAGGGTGCCCCGGGCTATCGACAGCATCATGGCGCCCATCGAGACACTTGATCCCGTAGCGAACACATAGTCGGCCTTGGTTTCCGTCTTTTTGCGCGCGCGAAACTTGCCCCACAATGGGATAACGAAGGAGACGGCGATGAAGGCGATGAAGACGAGGTAGTCGACCACCAGCGACGAGGACTCCATCGCTGTATTCAGGTAGGACGAGACTTCCTTGGCTGTGAACAGAGCAAGAGCAAATACAGATATTTATTAGGGCCGGCCGATGCCTTCTTCTAAGATTCAATCTCATCCCTAACTACTCCTCTGCCTCTCATTCGGCAAAATAAGCTCAATTTATGAAAGTCAGCTTGGCCTCCTTCGTAATGTCATGGTCCCATCATAACTATTTTAGAGCAGCCGGTGTGGTCGTCGACTTTTCACATTCTTATGCATCTCCGAAAGGATTATTGCATCCAAGACGCCCAGTCCCATCACAATCGATCACAATGTCTCATTTGTACTCAACGAGTCTCTCGCGATCTTTCTCTCTTTCAAATAAAAACATTGTCTTTTCGAACGATCGCGAGGACTATTCGTGAGCCAATTTTTTCTGTTTTTTTTTTAAAACGCATTATTGTTTTCAATTGGGGCTCGCAACTAATTTAGCTAGCAAATATCTATTGGATAGGCTGCTAAATGAGAACGTAAACAAAATTTATAAATTTATTCGAGTTTTCACTCGCTATATATGGAATATATATTCTAGTTTATTCTAGTGATAAAAGCATACGGGGCTAATAAAATTATGCTCTATAAATAAATGCCAATATTGATTTGATGTTTTTAAAATTTTTCACAGCCACGCTTCTTTCGACGATGGTATTTATAATTTACACCAAGTAGATTCGTTTCGAAGGAATCAATCTTATCAAATGGATGCTTACATAATTCAAATTGTGCAATGTTTACAAACAAAGAGAACGTCTGACCTCTAGTTTATCGATGTTGATCAAGTTTTTGGAATATTTATTAAAAATGTTTGTAGAAAATAAATGAAAATTTATCCGCAACTTTCATTTAAATGCCATTGTACATTACAATTTAATTAATTTAAAACAAAAATTATATTTCGGATTCGTAGTTGAGTTGATCCTACTCTGAACTCATTTGAATATACTCTCAGTTATTTTCAATTTACATTATTGTCATAAAATATATTTAGAATATCAATTCTGTACTCAATCGCATTATTATTCATTTCATTAATAATATTTTAAATATTATATTATAGATTTCAGATGCAAAACCTATGATGATCAATAATGTATATTATATTTATCATTCGATAACTGAAAAATTTCTTCGAATTTAACGAAAACAATTACCCAGATACATAATCTATAATAAAAATACAAAAATTATAAAAATTTCATAAGCTTCCTCACGTTTATTTCTTAAAAAAAACAAAAAAAAAACATTTCTATAATGATAATACTAAAAGAAATTAATTAAAATGTTAAAAGCATGATTTATTTGTAAGTTTCAATGTTTCATTTAAAAAAACGTCTAATTCGTTATAAACAATAAATATAATTCATTTACATATCCGAAATCATTGTATTACACGGATTTTAGTAATAAGAGCCTTAACTTTAATTATACCATGAAAATTCTAATTTCTTAATAGTTTACAATAAATGAATGAGCAATAGATTAATTATTAATAATTTCTTTTTTTTTTTTTAACAAACTATAGATTCCTTTGTAAAACTGTATTGGTTTATTTATGCTAATTTAAAAATAATCTTGCGAATGAATTTATAAGCTTCAATTTGATGATCAATAAAATTCAAATATGGAAAATTTCATTATTAAGACAATTAATGTTAAAAAAAATTTCATTATTAAGACAATTGAATTAACACTTTTACAAGCAGTATTCCTATAATCTTAAATATGCAATGTATACAAGACTTTATTAACATTTTAAGATTACTTCAGTTATTGAACAGAAGGTAATTATAATGATTTGACGAATGTGTACACTTGTATGATCTTCCAATAATATATTTATATATATTTGAAGTATTTGAAATATATAATTATAGCTTTACTTAGTTATAATTTAGCATTACGTAAATATGCACGAAACATAATAAGCTTTTTCATATTTCAGTACTATCTTGTAAAATAAAAATTACAGTAGGAGAAAATGCGATTACTAAATGTTAAAAATGTCAAGTTTATTCATAACTGTATAAACATGTAAAGCCAATTTGTATTATTTGTTTTTTGTATTTTTTTCGTAACATTGATTAGTAGTTGCTTTATTAATAAGGAATTCTTTCGTAAATTTTGTGCATTCCATATGGATCTTTCGTGATACTGTTTTATACAAGTATCCAGCTTATAATGTGCCAATATTATTGCGAGTTTTTTGCAAATCCACTGATTCACTTGACTTTACGAATAATAACTTTTATTCACAATAATTATATAAAAGTATATAATAAATTTATCATCGCTTTATGGGTGAGAATCTTGTATCGTCAGTGTACCTATATATATATGTGTGTGTGTCTACGATGTCAATGCACTTACACTTTAATCGTAATTTTGAAGCAGAAAATATTATATAAAGTAGAGTTGACATGGACGAATATTTATAATCGTTTAACACTATCGAGTGACTTTTGCAATAAAATGCAACGATCATTGTACAAGTGCTACTGTAAACTCGAATGTCTGGAATATTGAAGTACAAACTTTTCCTTCAATTTTAGATAAACAGGAAGTAATTGAAACACTATTATCATTCCCTGCCAGTATCTAATTGTCTGGCAATTCATTGATTTCGTTGAAATTTCAAAGTAATTAAATTGAACAAATGCATAAGAACGATTAGATATATATGTAATTAATGTACGGCGATTAAGCGGAATAATTTTTTTAGTGAGACGGGTTGTGCCAGTAAGAGATCGAATTTCGCTTTGAGTTAGGCGAAAAATCGGTCAGTCAAGTGATCGAGAATGAAATTTATCCGAGGATTATTCTTCTTTCGTGATTTCATTACTGTTCGTGTGAACTACGTTTTATGTTTTGCTCTTTGAAACGACTTTGTGGGAGGATTTAATAATAATTAAAAGTCAGAATTTAAAAAAATTTATTTATTTCTATCAATGAACATTTTATAATATACTTTTATATTTTGCAGTGAGAAATTATTCTTCGAAGTGAGAAATTTTTTTTTTTTAATCTGCTTTTACGAACCATTCGATAATTGTTTATTTCGTTAATTCGTTAAAAGCATATCTGGAAAGGAAAGCATTAAGAGAAATGAAAACAGCTTTGTAATAATTTGTCAATCGAATTGATTACTACTGAACCACGAGAATCGCACAGAAATGGTAGAGATTACAAAAAAATTGCAGCATAAATATTTTAACATTTAATCATATATATATATATATCCGGCTAAAACCAAACGCTTCTCTATATTTTTTTTTACAAGAAAGTGTAAATTGCTGAGATTCATAGAAAATGTATGTAAATTAGCTTAATTTTTTATCGGCATAATTTAGCAATATGTAACTCCTCTCTTTTTTTTTTGCATGTCTTTCACTCAAATTCCGTACTTCTTGCGATATATTAAATTTTTACTTGAATAAACTCGATAAACGGTTCGGTTGAATACAGTAAAAGCATCACCTATTAAAAAGATAAAATTTATTCTCAGTTGTAACAAGCTAATGTAAAAAGTCAGTGTAACTCTTAGAGAAATGTAATCTAAAAATATAACTCACTTCACTAGCTCAGCGAACGGCAAGTTTGTTTCGCAAAAACTCTTGGAAAATCGTGGGGGAAGAATATCAAGCGAGCCTTCAATAATAAATATTAATACCGGCCTCACAGATCTTCTTCAATGATCCCAATCCTTCCTTCCTTTCTCAAGTGTATTTACCACTGGGCCGCGAGTATAATAACCCCGCGGTTAACGAGAGAGAGCAAGACTACGAGAGACAACGAGAGACCGATCGGAACCAAGTGCCGACAACTGACTAACTTCGCGGCGAAGCTGCTCGGGCGTTATTATGCTAACGAACGTATCGGAGAGACGTGCGAACACCGAACCGACGATGCCCACTGGTAGTGGTAGCGAGACTGAGACGGAATGCGAGTGATAGGCCGATAGATACCAAGGAAGCCAGAGAGAGCGAGCGAGCGAGCGAGCGAGCGAGTGCACGAGTGAGTAATGAACGAATGAGAGAAAGAGAAATACTTAGATAAACAGATAGGTAGAATGTAAGCGTGTGAGTGAGTGAGTGAGTGAGTGAGTGAGCGAGAGATAGCGAAAAGGACGGCCATGACTGAAGAAAGAGAGGAGACGAGAAAAGACTTCTCACGTTTCAATGTTGTCTTTCCTTAGGGATCGTTTGAAAATCGTTTAACACGTTTTGCACAATTATCACTATCTCCTCTCTCTTTTCAACTTCCCTTTGTTAAGACTATTTTCAAGAAAATCATCGGAAATAGAATGAAAATGATTCATCTTAAGACGCACGTAGGTACATTACGAATGCAACTTTTTCAACTTGTAGGCTTAATTATACACATTCATTTCCTCATTTATTGCGATAACAAATTACAAAATGCAGCGAACAACGAAATTTCGTTTTATAATATTCTTCAATGAAGTAAAATTTAACTACCAATAAACGAAAAAATTCTCTTCAATTGAGAGAGCAAATTTACGCATTTCTCGCGGTGTGTGTGTGTGTGTGTGTGTGTGTGTTTTGAAATAAAATTATGAAAGGCCAGAATAAAGGCTTTGCGGATTATTTTCACATCACTGGCTTTTCTTTTCTCTATCTTACCTTTACGCTCGTGAACTCGGTATCATTTAATGTTTATCTTTATCTCATTCTTATTCTCAACAAATCTCTCCGATCCCAAAGGCGTCATCTAGATTTGTCGATAGTTTATGTTATTTTTCTTCTTGTCTAACTTGCGTATTGGATTGGAGATAGGAGAAAAAGTGAGCGGAAACAACTTTGAAGAGAATTCTTTTTTCTCAACTGATCAACGTGTCTTTAACTCGTAAGACTGTAATTTATATAAATACTAATTGTCTGCCTATAGTATCAAATATATTGGCTATTCTATACTTCAAAATATATATATTCACCAACGTCAAATACATGGCTATTGATAAGAAAAAAAATGAAATTGCACTTTCTGTTACAATTACAGGTTTACAATTTTTATTGAAAAAGTATGTAGACAAGTTTGAGGAAATATAGTTAGTTTTTAAGCTGAAATTTAATTTGAATATTCCATAATAAATTGTTATTACAAAGTATGCGTAAAATTTATAAGCGGTTAATATATTATTGAATAGGAATTAAGCAACTTACATGTAACTTTATTGGATACCAATCGTATAATAATTATATTATTTTCAATCCAAGCTATTTTCATTTTTCATTAGCTTCTCATACTAGGATTTTCATATTTTTTTATAATAATTGAAAATTTGTAATAGTTACGTAATGGCATACTTTTAATATTTCGAATCTGGTACAGAGTTTACTTAATTAATGATATTAATTTCAAGTTTTAGGAGTTTTTGATCTACAAATATTTCTTACGCGTATATTCCATTGGTTTTTCTCAACATCAAGTTTCTCTATTCTATGAAATCTATACATCGACTTTCTGCATTCTATCAATTCCCTACTTTTTTCTTATCAATTTAATAATAATTCATAAAGTATTTAACTGTTGGATTGCAAAACATCAAATAAATCTGAATTTCTTTTATAAATTTCGTAATTTGTCATTTACAACAAGCTGAATTTATATTACAATTTTATGAAGAAAATATTCTTTCAAATATCAAGTTCATATTGAATATCATTAGAATCGGCAAATTAAGTATTGCAAATATTACTTTCTTAATGATAAAGTATATTATTGTCTATGAATTTCAATCGAATATTTGAATTACATATATATAACATTTATGCGTAATATAAATATCAAAGTACACATTCATTTTATGATATGAATTTGATGTAAACATGTAAGTTTTAGCATCGGTTTATTTTTTATGAGATAAATTTACTGATAATTGTTATTGGTAAAATTGTTAATTTATGCGCTGAATAAGAATATATATTCTATTTTTCATTGAATAATTGTAAAACTGTATAAGAGCATCCAGATAATTACTGAGCTGTTATTTACTAATTTATAGGAAATTCTATATATACATATGCCTGAATACGAGAAGAAATATAGAGATAGAAAAAAAATAGAAGGAAGATAGCGAGAGAGGGACAGTTGTAACTCTAATGAACAGAGATAATTTACGCTATTCAATTTATTCGTACTCTAATGAATATAAAAATTCGATTAGATTTAATATATTTCAAACATTTCGCGCTATATTTCATCTCTACTTATATTACAAAAATTTTCATTGCCTTTTCTTCGCACAAACAATATTTTGCCAATGTATCTCTGTATATTTAATAAACAACTATAGTCTCGAATTAAATAATATTTAAATCAAAATCTATCCTTCGTGACAATATTATCAGCGTATTATTTATGTTTTAATGAGATATAAAATTTTGTTATGAGATATTATTTTGAAAAAAAAAACATTCAAAATTATAAGTAATTTTATGATAAGATTATAGACAAAATAAAAATATTATTAAATTATAATTACAATATTTGATAATATTTTCTATTAATAGGTATCAAAATAATTAAAATTACGATTAAATTATTTGAAAAAATTAAACATTTTTTTCTCAAATGCACTTAATAAAGTTGTTAGGAATTTAATGAAAATAAACATACTCAGAATTAATCATTTGCGTTTAATAAAACTAAAATTTGATATAAGAATATGAACAGTTTTATAGCTATTGATATGAAATTATTTATTAATTTTTTAAAAATTCATCAGAATGAAATTCAACATTAACCTAAATATATATATACATATATACATATATTTAATATATATATGTAGAAGTTATGCAACTATGATATAAAAGTTTAATGAAATTATGTGAATATCAACTATGTGAAATCTGGCAATGATAAAGTATCTATTGATTTACAAATTAGGTAATGTATATATATATAGATATTATCAATTTTAGTATTCAAATGACAATGTATTGATTGAATTACACAAATAGATGCAAATCAATATTTCAATAAGTAAAATAAATTAAAAACTGCCACTAATATCAGCAATAGTTAATCATTAACAGTTTACAAACAAATTTGTGTCATCGTAAATATTGTGATATTTTTTAACATAATTCATTGTTATATTTGTATTGTTATTGATATATGTATGTGTAGTCCATGCACGGGTATACGTAAGAGAAATGAAAAAGTACTTGTGGCTTCATTATTAAAAAATGTAAAAAATTTTATTGCTAAACAAAAGTTAAATGTATAGTTTTTATTTTCTAAAATTAAATTTTTTACATAGCTTAAGCGAATGTACGAGACAGAAAAATGAATTTCTTATTCCGAATAGCTAAATGTATATAAGGAATATCAAGATACTTGAAGCAACATAAAAATTATTTACAATTTAAGTAACATTAATTCTTGTAAATATTCAATGTCCAATAAAATATATTCTTATCGCTTTATGAGTTTTAAAAGTTGACTTCAATTTTTCTTTAATTTATTTTTATTTTTATCGGAATACGAGTTCAAGCCTGTATAATTTTTTAATATTGGTACTCATCTCCTATATAGTTGTGCTTTAGCAACAATATTAATTGAAATTAATATTTATATACTTCTGTGAAACAAAATTTTCACTTCAGTAGATAGTTTATTTATTTATTTAATATTAATTGAAAGGTTTGTATAATTTACTGTTTTCTAAATTGGTCAACGTACCTCTTTTTAATACTCTTTTTAATAAAATTAAAATTATCTTTTGAAGTACATTAAATATAATTTCAATTAATAACCAGAACTGCCTATCGTTATTTTAATTCAATAAAATACTATTTTATGCAAATTTTTTCTTACTGAGTAATCCTTTTATTTAAGTGAAAAATTAATTTAATTAAGTGTTTTTATGTATTTAATCACTTTCTTAGGAAAAATAGTATTTGTTAGGAACATATAAATATATATGATTTGATGGTTTTTATTATTATTGTATTAATTATTTTCTTAAATCTACGACAAATGCTTATTTATTTAAAATTTATGTTACTAAAATCGTCATGAAAATTAATTCGACGGATACTTTAATATCAATTAAAGGAAATTTTCCTTAAAAAATATTTAGAGTAAAGATTTTTTACGCACAATTTTCTAAAATTCTTATTTCCTCTGTACTTTTATATATATTGTGGCAAATTTATATTATTTAAAGATTGTGTCAAAGTTGTATTAAGATCATGAAAATGAAATGTCATATATTTTTGAAAATTCTGACTTTCTTATGTCGGCTCTTAAAAATACATCGCATCACATAGCAAACTGCGCCAGACTTATTTTGTGTACGCTGAGCAAACTCATGATGATAGATGTTTTACCGTAATCACATATTACACATGCACGTACGAAATATATGCACGTACATGCGTAAAGTAATTATATAAATTAATAAATACCTATATACGCGTATACACATATTCGCGCGCACACGCACACACACACATATGTTCATTTATATGTATATATGCGCGTATATGTGTGGGACGAGTTTAATTTAATTTAATATATATATATATGTACGTATGTATATGTGTGTATACGTATGTATGTATGTATATAGAGAGTACAACTGTGTGTATGTAAGCATATATTGATACGCGCGGACGTGTGAACACACCCGTGCATTCCTAGGTATAGACAAAGAAGAAGGGGAAAAAGTATATAACGAGTGTTATATATTACGTGTGTTTATACTGATGGGATTGTTGGAAATTTCCATTGAGATTTTGAGTAACATGCGTACAAAACAGCACGTAGACGTTTTTCAAAATGTGTCGTAAAATTAAGGATTTTTCCACACATTTCAACGCAAAGCTTTATCAATACTTATATATGTTAGATCAAATTTTAATTTATTTTGATTTAAAATTTTTTACTTATTAAAATAATAATAAATATATAAATAACAATATTCAACATTAAACTGCAATTTTTAATTGAATTCGAAACAAATTTGTATATTTTCCGAAAATAGTTTTACATTTGAAGAAAATTTCGATTATATAAAATATTAAATATATCTTTTATTTATATTTAATGTAATTAAAAATCTATCTAATATTGTAATTTTTTTCTTTTTAAACATAGGTCTTTATGTTTATTTATAAAATAGTTTATTGAAACGATCATTTGCAATAATACACATATCTTTCTAAATTAAAATTAAAAAATCAATAAATGATAATTAAGTAATTATATAATCATATTTTTTCAACGGGGTTATCATTGTATAGTGTAATAATTAAAAATTTGTTTAACAATAATTATTAATTAGAAAAATGATCCTTAAGATAATCCATAAATTAAAATTTGAGACGATCTATGATTCTTATAGAAACCATAATTTATGTTTATGATTATTTATGATATTTAACATGATAAATTATTCATATAATAATCAGGAGAGTCAATTTATAATGTTGTAGCATGTTTATTAGTATTTGTATTGTTATTTTTAAGATTCAATTTCATATTAAATGTATGTTACTTTATTAGATTTTCGTTTTAGTTTTAAGTACTATTTGTTTATATTATAACAAGAGCTACGTATTGTTTGTTATTATTATCAAAGTAATTAATATATATATATATATATTAATAGCGTACATTCTCTATGTAAAATTTTCATTTTAGTATTCATTTAAAATAAAATTCGCTGCGCACATTGAAAACTTTTTTTTAATTTATCAATCGTGAAAGTGTACAGGAACTCTGTATTGTTTCATATAATTAGACGTTTTCAATATAAAATTTTTCGTCTCTCTGCAGTATAACATTTCTTTGCCTAATAAAGTGGGATTAATTTAGCAGAACAAACGCCATTCGCCAATATAATAAAAGTTTAATAATGAAAGACCCGTGACTCAATATAAATTGAATATGAGGAAATCGTAAAAAATGCAAACAACATTACATTAGCTTAAAGAGAAACGAAAAGCTTTCGATTGGTTTCAATTCATGCATGAAATCAGAGCAGAGAATTACGATATAATAGAAGTCACAATGTCTTTGCATTATTTAACGCAAAGCGAAATGAGGAATGTCACAAGATCAAACACGTGATGATTTGATTGTATTGCAGCACCAAAATGATAATACAAATACACGTATTGACAGAAGCCAACAAATACATATTCATTATGTTAAAATCTATGTTATATTGAAAATATTTCATACCACGTGCAAATTATCAATTATTAAAATATTTTTTTTTTTTTTATATTGTTTTTTTTTTATATTGTTTAGCTATTACAGTTTATCACTGGGAAACTTTAATAACTAATTTCTTTGAAAAACAAATTATTAGTTTTTCAATGCAACGTAATCATTTATTTTTTGATTTTCTCTTTGAATTAAATTGATAATTTCTAATAAAAATATTTCTAATTTATTATATACATTCAAGTTTATTATAAGTTCTATATATATATGTATATAATTAAAGAAATTTTTACTCTCTGTTAATTATGTTGAATTTATAAATAATAGCCAAATAATGATTTATAATACTAAAATTCAATATTTAATTTTTATTAAAAAATGTGTTTTTGTATATAAAAAATGTTAATAATTGAGATAAAATAAAAATTCTAACATTCTGAATAACTTAGGCTACAATATACAGATTAGCGTAGAAATAAGTTGGAAATTAGAATCGTGCAGTGCACATAATTATTAAATTATATTACAAATTTGATGTCAATTAAAAATTTTTTAAATGAATAATGTAAAATTTTAACGTAACTAACACTTTAATCTGAATTTTGAAAAGTATTAATTTCATGGAATTTCCATTCGCATAGATTTTTTAATCATTCAGTTCGAATTTAGGAATAAGTAAATTCGACACAATGAAATAAATTTCTCATATAATATCAATATTATTTTATGCGTGCTTTTATACAGAATCTATAATTATGATTATAATATAGTAAACGCTTTATTTTGACAAAGTTAATAGCTCACGAAAATTATCAAATCAAAGGAAATGTTCATTCGTTTAATTAGTTTGAAAAGCTGAAGATAAAAAGCAAAGGTATGACGTCACTCCTTTACAATAACTATTGAAATAGCTTTATAATTTAATTTTAAATTACTTCCGTTTATTGTTTAAGAAAAACAAAGCAAAAACGCGCATAGTTACAATGTAACATATTAATTATAAATTTCATTAAATTGATTTGCGAATACACTCGTGCCCTGCAGTGTTATATTATTTATAAGCAGAAAATAAAAACTAAATAAAAAGTTTTAAAAATCACAAGTAAATTAAGGAATATCAAACAAAAATTAAAGCACCGAGTTTCCGATAATTATCAAATACCTATCGAGTGCATGTAATTTTTAAGGTTAAAAATCGAATGGATCTGAAATTTAAAATTCTTTTATTGCCATAAAAATTCTACAATAACGCTCACAATTTGCATCTGTAATTGAATATATATATATACTTTATATCTATTGAATGATGAATTTGCATTAAATCAATTGTCATGTTATATCAAACTTGATAAGATCATTCTATTACATTTTCTACTTAAGGCTGCTACACTTGCTGCATTATATTCAATTTTGTAAAGCACATATTTGCATTAAAATGAATAGCTTTAGAAACGACCCGTACAATATTCAGCTTATCTATAATGATATTAAATTAATTGATTAAACGAGAGGCATGAATATATTTTACAAGAAAAATAAAAAGAGAAAAAAACAAGCAAAACGATTAGAAATATGGTTTTGATGATAGAACTTTTACGAAATATATGCAATTATGACGGCTATTTTGTTTATTTATCTATTATAATTAAAATTATCATCTATTTTTATTTAGATATTTTATTTAGCTTTCAGGCATTGGTATTATTATTGATTGAGGATCTTTTAAAATTTATAAACATTACGTAATTTTGCAGAATGACATTTAGAAATAATCCAAAAATATTATTAGCGAATAAAAAAATGTAAATATATATCTAAATTCACGTGTAAATAGATTGCTAAATATATAATGTAATTTCTCACTTCTATCCGACAAGATATTTCTTGTAAACCTTGATATTCAACATATATATTTGATAATTTTCCTAAAAAAAATTATGCATTTATATTAAGTGAAAGATTAATCTTTATTTTATTATAATTGCACGTTTTATTTGCATTAAAAGTTTAATTTTATCTTCCTTCTAATAAATTCATTAACTGAAAATATTAAACAATTTTAACCTTACTTTTATTTATTCAAATAATTAAAAGATAAATATTTCATTTTCACATATAAAGCAGTATCATTATATTTATATTTCTAAATATATTACATAAACACTTTTTATGAAATTCTTATATATTTGTAAGTTTTATAAAAAAATCTATTTTCAATAAATTAGTTTTAAAATTATAATTTGTGCACAATCAGTATATTTTTATTTAAATTTCCAAACATTTTATTTAATTTTAATGCTCACTATAATTAGAATAATTGTTATATTACATAATTGAGATCGAGCTCATGATAATATCTATTGATCATGTATGTGCTTTTTTAATAATCAGAAACGGTTTTTGTAATTAAAAATAAATAAAAATCGTGACTGGTGAAAATCACTCAAGTCCATAGAAATGAAATAGCTCGTGTTCTATTTGAATTGTAATTTTTTTTAGAAAACATGTATTCAAATATTGTGATCAATAATTTTCACATATATTTGATGTCAAATTATTGTGTATGAAAAATTGATTTTTTTTGTTTCGAGTGGTTAGAAATGTTCATTTTTAATATTGAAAAATATTATATATAATTACTAATACTATATTTTATTTAAGACCTTAACACTTTTACATTATTATGTGACATTTATGGATTGACAATTTACAATTGTCATTAAATTAGAAGAATTATTAAAATTCATGATATGATGATTTTAATATAAAAATGCCTCGTTGAACTAAAGTAAAGAACGTAGGAAATATATATGTTTTATGATTTTAAAATAAATGTAATTTTTCGTTATTAGAGTTATCTGATTCCTCTCTCTATTATTTAAAAATAATTCTATTATGAATTGCGTAAAATATTTGTATGGAATAGTTTCGTAGGATGCTATTTGAATTATATTAATAAGCGTTAATAAGCGTTACTATCGATCTAAAATAATGTAACATTTGAATGTAAACAATAGCAATATGTGATTTTATTTATGTATTGTAAGAACAACTCAATTTATTTTACCATACATGTAATATCTTCTGAAGAACAGAATTTAAATTCAAAATGATCCAAGCACTTAAATCGCAAAACGAATTGAAATATTATAATTCTTCTCAAAGAACTTGTATTCAATCATTGTATTAAGATTTAAAAATTGTAGCACCAGAGCACTGTTCTTATTAAAAATTTACATTTATATAAAGATAAATAACGTCTACGCATCTGATCAAAATACGTGGTATAAAATTTCTTACCAAAAACTGTAAAATCTTTCTGCCTAATAACTTCTGAAGCTTCATACGCTGTTCCACTAATGCCAATGAAAACACTTTATAAGCGTTAATAATGATTTCTCGCAGTAGTGAAAAGCAGTAACTTTAGTTATTCTTATTATTAAATGATTAATTTAAATGTAATTCGACGCTGTCATACATTAAATATTTGCCGCGAAGTTCAGCAGATCACGACAATGAATGTGTCGACTTTTCTGAAGAATATAACTCGCACACTTAAATATTGAAACAACACTCAACTCATTGATACATAGACTTTACGTGGACATATTAGTATAGAAATGAATAATTTCGAATCATGTGAGAACACATTGGGGATAGGAATTCGCTAGAATGAATGCACGAGTGACATGTTTGGTTTATGTGATAATAAACTTGTTTACGTGGATTATAAAAAGAATCACAACTGGTGGGTCGTGAGTGAATATTCTTGAGCTTAAGTACACGTGATTGTTGGCACGTACATTCGCGGGGAAAGCTGTTTGTCTGACTGAATATTTTACAATGCACTGATAATGTTTATATAGAGGAAAAATTCACTCACTAATAAAAATAAGTATTTTATCAAATTTTTATTAAATTAAAATTTTCATTTCACCTTAGATTCCAGATGTTTAACGCATAAACATTTATAGACGGGGCTGTAGAATATTCGTGATAAGTGAATTATTCAATCTCGATATTATAGTCCGATACAAAACATTACAGCATAAAAATTATAACAATAAAAGCTAATTTAATTAAAAACGAAACTAGTTTTATATACAATTTGTTTTTCAATTTAACTTACTTTCATATAATTAAATAAACATTATTCTTCAGGTTGCATTTCAGTGAATAATTTTTTCAATCAATAACGTTTTACACACACATATATATATATATATTACTTTTCTAGAGGATTTATTTAACAATATAAATTTTCTATGTATTATATTCTTCACGAAAATTTTAATTATAATCCGGGAGCATGTGTAGATATTGTAAAAAAGGTTAAATAATTCTTCAAGTAAATTTTTTACAATTTTAATAAATTATTTGTGTTCTGTTTACAATTATTTTTCTTTATTTTTATATATTTTTATTTATGCAATTATTATTTTTTCACTTATTAAGTTGGCTACTGTAATACTGCATGATGTATGTATGTATGTACGATAGATATTAATGTAATTACATATGAATTTGATGAGTATATTATCGAGATATTTTAATGTACATTGAAACAATATAATATTAATAATTAATCGTAGCCTCGATTAGATATGGACTAGCAATAAATGTAGAATAATTTATTTAAAACTAAACTCATTGCTGATTTATTTAATTGCTAAATTAATTATTGTAAAATCGTTTGACATTCGTATATAATATATATGAATAGTTGAAAGTTATTGTATCCTCCTCTTTTATAGTCGTTATCGAAACATAGTTATATGTAGTTAAGCTTCTTCTTTTTTGTACATTTTCTATCACCTCTTCCGCTGATTCATTGTCAGCTTCATCGAACAATAGACAAAGGGGTGGCTGCGAGTACTTTTTCGCTTATAAAAAAAAAAAGAAAGAAAAAGATGACATCCAGAGAGCGAAGTCTATGTACAGAAAAAGGACAGAAAAGAAATGGTACGTTAAAGTAGGCAGCCAATCAGGTAGTGATGGTACACGACTCGAGTAGTTAACTTTCCTTTCCTTCTTTGGTCTTTTTCTTTCTCATATTAAATGCCGCTACAGTTTATCTATTGTTCTCTTTATGTCTTTCTCTCTCTCTCATATAATGTCTTTGTTTTGTGCTTCTCTCTTCTTCTACTTTTTTTTCTCTTCTCTCTCGTTTTGATATTTGTGTCCGAATTTCGCATTTATATTTACGTATACACGAGATATTTTCCTTTCAGCAAAATTTTAAGTACTGAAAGTACTCCCAGCCTTGTGTTTCTCATTCATATAAACTTTTCGTATAATTTTTTAAAATAATTTAATCTTTTAAAACTGGAATATTATTTGGATAATTCAATTCACCATATATATATATATATAGATATAGATATATATGTTTTCAATTTAATTTACAAATATATATATTTATCTCAATATAGTGTAACAAGTTATCCGAGCGTAATCAAATTCTTAAATAAAAATGTAGATAAATACAGAATCAAGTATACAGAACTAAGATAATTAGTAATGTAAGAGCTAAATGACTGGGTGGCAATTAATTTTCTACAATTAATGATAAATGGTTATGGTTTGTATATAATAATAATGTAATAGCCGTACTCATTGGCCCTTATATATCGACCAGTGACAAAATGCGCACAACTTTTATTACAATAAAAGATCCCTACCCCAATTATTTCACACGTCACAGTATCCCCCGACATTTGTGTACAGTCATTTTAATATATTGAAATATATTTATGAAATGAATAATGCATATTAACCGATGTATTAAAAGCGGGTACAGTATTTTTATAGTTTGAATAACGTATAATAATAATAATAACAACAATAATAATAATCATCGATAAGTAATTAATAGAAATAAATGCTTGTGTTGTCGTGTACGAACATGCGTTCTCAGAAAATGACTGAAAAACATTTCCATAAGCTTGCACTGGCAGAGACAAATGGATATCTTGAATATAATCTCTACCATGTAGATCGAAATAAATGTATTTGTACTATTTAGAATATTCATTGGCCTTCAAATATTTGACAAAATTATAAGGAACATTGTCCCATGATAAAGTTTGCAGATTAATTAGTTACAAAAGTGTATATTCTCCGCTTTATCATTTGATAAACTGTGTCCTCAAACTTTTTATATCTACTTTTCAAAAATATCGGCCCCTCGACTGCCTCACCGAAGCAAAAAACGGAGAATTGTATAAGCATCCGCAAAAATGGCAATCCATAAATGCTATTATCGTCAATTAGGCACGTCATCGGTATCTTTGAGGCGAGAAAATCAAGCGGAAGAAAGGGAATGGAAGAAAGAGAGGAAAAAAGGAAGCAACGTGTTACTTCCGTGAAGAGAGTCGAGGGTAGAGCGGGAAAAGAAAGAGATACTCTAACTGATCGATGAAGAAGCTAAATAGGGCAGAGAGAATTATGGGGATGTGCAAGCCAACAAAAAGGAAAGACGAAACTCTTAGATTGTTGTTGTAAATCACTGGTGCGAAGCTCTGTCGATAAGTAGTCGTTCTACGTTGTGTTGTGCTACGTGATTTTTGCACCTCGACTGAGTTAAGCTTGGTGAGCGTCATTAGCCGCTACTGGAGAATTTTTTGCCTCCAATTCTATCAAGCTGGCCGTGATTTTTGACTTTGGTTGTATTCCCGTGAAGGACCAACGCCATTTCCCTTAAATTTTCAATCCCTATCCAATAATGTCCTTCAAAATGGTTATCAATGTATTGCGAGGCGTGAAAATAGCCATTGTCTTGTTGAATTTGCAAAATTTCAAATCACTCGCGCAAACAAAGCATTGAATCTCACTTTATTTCTACTGGATTGCGCAATAAAATAATAAATATTATACAAATTACAATAACAATATTGCAATGTGATTATTCTCCTATCAAAAGTCATCGCAATATCAAAATTGCATTCCCTTTAAGATTCTGTTGTTGCTTTACGTTTATTCCTATTCGGCCTTTCGTTCACTTGCAAATATTGCGAGACGGCATATGCGGCATTCGAGACAAATGAAGTTGGAGACGATTACTAGGTAAATGCAATTCTGACATCGTGAAAATTAGATGCTTTCCCCAAGTATTTGGGAAGAGATGGATAAAGTTAGTCTATAAAATATAAAGGCTCCTCTTATTTTATTAGTGTGGAATGTTGAATTGGGCCATGATAGCTTTAATATTATATGTTACATCCAATTATACTGTAGTGTTAACGTCCACAGTGTCTGTAGCATTAACAAAACAGTTAAGCGTAATATTGACAATTAATTTCAAATTATCTATTAGATTTAAATAATATTCAGAAAAATATTTACATAAATGTACATTTTTCAAACACTGTGACGAAATCTCATTTATAGATAAGCAATAAACGTAAGTAGTGGAAAATATTATTGGAACTATTTTTAATATCGAATGTATTGCGTTGTCTATCTATATAAATATTGAAAATATTTCCTTTTTGGTTCTGAAATGCCTATTTCGGAATCTCAGATTTTATCCTGAATATCGACAATGTGTATTTTACTTTTCCTTCTCTAAATTTTTTTCTTTTTAATTTTTTTAATTTCAAAAACTTATGCCATTAAGCGACATTTCTCTCTATTTAAAATTAATTTTATACAATTATTTTGATTTATTACAACTTGATTCTGTATTACGATTTAACAATAAATTATTATTAATACTAGACTATAATAAATCAGCCATTTTATTCTTCGTTAATATTTTCTTAAAAAACTTCAATATTATACCGTTAGATATGCCCTGTATTTATTAGGCTTAATTAATTCTAAGAAATAAGTTATCATTATAATTAAATAATTTCATAATTAAATTTCAAATTGTTTTACTACGGTTACTCAAGGTACACCTTTTGTAGTATAATTTTTTTAAGATAAATGTTTAATGGTATTTATGGTCTGGCAAGTTTTTAATTACTTTCATTACTTTACAAAAGTATAATTAAAAAAATAAAAAAAAAAATAAATATATTACAATATTTAGTTGAATAATAATTAGAATTTGGTAATTATTTGTTTAATTTTTGTTAATTATTCGATTTACAATGAAGATTATTTAATTAATTTTAAGCTATTTCTATATGAAAATTTATACATTACGTACGTACTATTTACAAATATACTCGGTACGTATGTCAATATTTTTAATTTTATACCATGTTTACTTTTTACCAAAATTAATTAAAATATTTTACCTAGTAAATAATAGGTGAACCATCATTTAATTTTACAATATTACTACGACAATTTATCTCAAATTTATAAATAGATTAAGTAATGCCAGTCTTGCTCAAAAATAATTAATACAATAAGTATATTCTTGAGTTAATATAATAATTCTAAAACACATATATTTGTTCCAGTTCACTATGTAGTCAAGCTATATTTCAAATATATATTTCTTTCTTCATATTAAATGTCAATTGAATTTCAACTAAAATAAAAATATGAACACAAGTATAGCTTTAAAAATTACTTCAAAATACTTCTATAATTGCAAAGTATATAAAATTCATGTATAAAAATAAAAAATAAAAATTTTCGTTTTTTCTGCATTTATTTGACTAAGAAGATATTGTATTATGTATATATATTTTAATCCAAATTAAATTAAATCATTTTAAATTATTCGAGTTAAAGTCAAATGTAATTTAATTAACAAAATTATTAAAGAATATTATTCATTATATTATTTTTGTTATATGTAAAATTATCATTACTTAAATTAGTATTTATTTTACAATAAAATTTAATGTAAATGTGTAATCTTAAACATTTTATTGTATTTGTTGTTTTTGTTTGTATATTTCTAACAATCTACTCTATTTTATTTGGAAGTATTTGAATTATATTATCAATATTGAAACAGACAATATATAAGAGTATTGTCACTTGTAATAAAAATTTTGTTAGTTTTTTTTTTTTTACCAATATTCCTTATTGAAATAATATATATTTAAACCATAATTTACAATTTCCACTTTATCATTAATGGTTATAATTCTCTTATTGTCAAACACGTACTTCTTTTCTTATATAAATCATCATTAATAAAATCTATATATCGTAAATGAAATATAAATAAATAATTAGCACGAATAATTAACATAATAAATAATTAACATGCGGCACTAGTTTATTCTTAAGGTACTTGGACGCACCGTTGCCCATTAGTGAATATTTATACATTTTTGAAGGACTATATTTTTAAAATATTAGAGTATTTAATGTCAATCAATCATTAATATTTATGAATATGGGAAGCAAATTATTTTTTTAAATAAAAATATTCCTATCTTCTTACTAGTAGTACATCATTATAGATTTCTATTCTATTTCTGAATCAAAAGACAAATATATAAATATACATATATCGAAAGCTTTTATTTACATTGATTACGATGCTTATTTCATTTCCATAATCTATCGATGCGAGATTGATATATCAAGGCATTTGATCTACAAAAAAGCTGTTCTATACTCCAGGACTCGGCATTGCTAATGTAAGATTCAGCTGTTTCCAGCGCTTTCCAATCTTACTAAGTGCTGGGCGTTATTCAGCACTAAGTACATAAGTATATTTCGCGTTGAAAAGGAAAATAAAGTATGATTTAAATTACACGCGCGCATGTGTGTGTGTGTGTGTGTACTTGTATACTTGTGTGTGTGTGCGCGCGCGTATACATATATGTATATAGAAAAAATTAAATAAAGTAAGGTGAGACTCTTTGTTGGTAATATTATTTATAAATTGTATAAAGATATACTGACATTTTTCAAAAAAATTAATTAAGAAGAATTTTTTACGGATTGTTTTAGATAATTATAGAGATTATCGTAAAAAATAGTATTTTTCACGTAATAGGTTTAATATTAATATGATAATTAATGCGATTAATATTAATTAAAAATTATTACATATTAAATAATGATCCTATGTACGAGGAATGTACAGTATGATTCTTTATGATAATATTGTGAATAAATCAGGTATTGATAAACAATTATAAAAATAATCATTGGAGAAACGTATTTTATTTTATCATCTGGTTTATATTGTAGTTGCTAATGTATATAGTTATTTAAAGCAATCATTTTTAATTTTATTTCATAAATTTATATATATATAGAAAGGTTCGACTATACAATTTTATATATAATTGTAGCATTAAAAAAAAGAGTATGCATTGAGAAGACATTATTAACCTAAAAGAAAAGGAACGAGGAAGATAAGGATAGATAATTGCAACAAGAGATGCATCAAATTTTTACTTTTATCGAAAACAGCTTTCATGTATTTCTCTAATTGGCCATAAAGTTTAGAGTATAAAATAACATTTGACTAAAATTTTTTATGGGCATGATTCATTACGTCTGCCGAGTCGTGCTGTAATAATTAACATTGAGTCTTAAATGTCACGTGCATAGATCTATTGCGTAATCCGGATAATAGATGTCTTTTACAATAAACAGCTTGTTTAAAAAAAAGAAAAAAATTGTTTCCGTATATTTATAATTTATTTACCACTTTATATTCAGTTAAATAACTTCTTGATTTAATGACTTTACGCCTCCGACACTTTCATACAACAAGAAATTTAACATTGAAAAATCTTTCAAAATACAAAAGATTAAAGAAAATAATAGTGATGTGTGTGTGTGACGCGTGCTGTATCACTGTGTATTTTGTCGTAAAAATTACAGAATAATTTGTAATGTTAAAATTGAGAAATTACTTATTTTTCTTTCTGTTGTCTTTTATCAATCAGTAATACTGAAATTTCAAATCATTGAATCTCACTTTTTATAAACAATATGATTCGTTGACATCTGTTTACTTTAATACAGTTTAATATAGGATTATAACGCGTGGAATAGATACAAATTAAAATATATCTAATTTTTTATTGAATTTAAGATCATCAATGCGATATGTTATTTACGAACTATGCAAATGTTTCAAACGTCTTTCTGACCTTACAATAAGAGCGAAGATTCGTGAAATTTGCACAAATTAAACTATCTCTGGGAAAAACAGTAAATCACGAAGAGTAAAGAGCAAAAGGTTAATGTCACATTTACAGACTTTCGGTTGTAAAGTGTCTCTCCTTCGACGTAGGTAAACTTTTATAAAATTCATAAATCATTTTCATTATTCAATAAGCAATAATTAATAATTCAATAATATAGCGCAAGTGTTTCAAAGTAAATCGAATAGAAATTGAAAGTGTTTGCTCGCAAAGATATAAAATCCATAGGAACGAGACAGACTGCAAGCACAATTTAATATTAAACAAAAGCTGCTTGACATGTAACAATGCCCTCGTGTCCAGAGGCCTTACTAAACAATTCCGGGCCACATAACCATTGTCATTAATATGCGTAAAGCCGTGAAAGCATGCAGGTCTGAATGCATTGCCGAGGGGCATTGATTTTTGGAGAGACAATGTAATTTTAGGTGTGATTTTTATGCGATCCGATGATAAAGTAACGAGCGCCAGATTGTAATGTCTAGCGCGTCATTCATCGTTTGCACTCATTGTCACGTGTTTAGACGCACGATCACGCGTGAGTCACGTTCGGTACATCAGCTGCGCTCTCTCTGTGTGTGTTGTGTGTGGGAGCGAGAGATAGCTATCGTACAAACGCCAGATAATTTAAGAGACTCGCTCTCCTATCTTCTTTTGTGCCCCACTTGCTGGGTCATGACATCCCTACTTTGTTTCTTGCTCTCTGTCTCCTTTGTTCTCTCGCCTCGATTGTTAGACATTCGCTTTTATATAAGGCCGGAGCTATGTGTGCGGTTTTAACTTTAAGTATCAACAACATTTATATTATCTTGCAAGTAAGAGGCAATTTGACAAATTGTCTTGGTATGGCGTGTTGTGTAGAGTGGCTTAATATTAGGAATGAATTTATTATTAAAATGCCGACTCTATTCTATTACAGATCGACTCTACTCTATTACAGAAATTTACATTCCCATTCTAATAATCTCATTCAACATTTAAAAGTACATTATTTTTAAACAAGCAATAAGAAATTACTTCCCGTGAGAGATCGCAGTGATATAATTATATAAGTTAATTATAAACGCATATTTAGTATCTTATTTAGAATACAGTTTTTTTCAAAGACTTTGTATTTTTCTTATTTTATATATGGAATTTTTTTCCACTACTAGTTAATATTTTATCATTTCTAGGATCATGGCGATTAATTTTTTTTTTATCAGCCTGGAGGATACTCGCGAATAACTAATATCTCGGATTAATAGTACACTATACAACTGTTTACTTCTCATTAAATCATCATAGGCCTTAACTCTTAGACAACGCATTGCTTTCATTTTTATTAATCAGTGATTTACACATCTATGCAAATTATGTATCTCAGTCATTAGTTTGACACGCTCTAATATAAAAACGAACCACCATATCATATTATACTATTTATTTGCCTTTTATATTCGCCACCATCGACTCTACACTTCCCATAAATTGCAAAACATAAACCATTGTTTTGTAAGAAATAATTGATGTAAATATATATATTGAATCATCTTCAAAGAAGAATATAAATGTAAATATACATTTTTTCTGAAATAAAAATACAGGCAAATATATTGGTAATTTTTTATATATATTTTTTGGGATGATAATCGTTTAATGACACGCAAAGTTTCATTACAATATGATATTATGTACACTAAAAATTAGAATGTTTTCAAATGTGTATATGGTATAGAGTATATGGTACGTAAAAATTATAATTCAAAACAATAATTAAAATCATTAAATATTACAGTGAATATTCTATATGAAACGAAAAATTTAATTTTCATAAAGTTTTGTACGGTTAACAAAATTCATAGGCTGAAAAAGTGTTGAGATTCATCGCAGATAAACAGTTGGAGTTTGAATTAAAATTAAAAAATAATGAAGTATATAATAAATATTTTTATTGTATTATTTTGAATATATAACATTATTAATATATATGACGTATAGTGACCAATATGTCACATAAATAAAAGATTTTACCTGATTAATCTAAATTAATATATCTAAATTGAAAATTAAGAATTAAATAATTTGAATAATTTAACTGACATTACATAAAATTATCTATTCTCAGTTGTTTCATCTTGAATTTGATAATTCTAAATAATTGCTTACTTTATTTATAAGTAGCTTCTTTCTTTGAATTTAGTATATGCAGTTTATCACTTGTGGCTATCTATACGAATATTTTGATAAAGTTTTCGTGAAATATTCATTATAGTTGTAACGTAGAAAATAATTTCGAAAACATGCACTGCACAAATATTTAATCTGAATGTTAAAAATATATAATAGATAAAAGTAACATCATAATAATAATTGTTATTATCGTAATTATTCTACATGCAATTTTATGTAATTATCTGCCACTTTTATCAATGAAAAACGGAAGTAGCAAGACTTAAAGACATTTTATCTAAAACATTACAGATAATTAAGTTGCCAACTAATAAATTATTTGGGCATAGTGTAAATAGATTTCGGCTTCAATAATTATGCCCGAAATATAATATTGCGACGTATTTATCGATAAATCGTTTTATCGATATTTTATTCGTTTGAAGGTGCTGCGAGGAGAAATATGGAGGAGCAAGTGAAGCAGACGAAAACAGTGAGGTCAAGCAAATCTTGGACAATGTGGTAAGAAAATGTGTCGGCGGTAACCTCAACTACAATATTTCCAAAAAAACTTGGAGCTGCGTGACCGAACGGAGTCATACAACCAAAATGCTGACTATGACAATTCCAAGCGTTACCTTGAAATTCAATTGCATATCTCCGTTGCATTCGTGTTTTAACAAACATTTTCGCCTTAATATACGCGATGCAAATACGAAAAATCAAAAAGGAAATATGCTTTAGCGAATATTGCTGTCTATACGATTTTCCAACTCACTTTAAAGCAACTCAATTTATTATTTTAATTTTTTTATATTTATACGATTTTCCAACTCACTTTAAAGCAACTCAATTTATTATTATAATTATGCATTTACCTTGTATCTTTATATCAGCTCTTTTATTTATATTTACTTCTCCAATTGCAATTATAGCTCCCATCTCTTATTGAGTCTGTCGAGTCTCTGATTAATGAGAAACTTTTTCTATCAATAATTTCAGAATAAGAGATTTTGCTTTCGAATAAATTATTTCTCACATTAATGTAATATTAGTGGGGATTGTAAGGTTAAGAATAAAAAATTTCTATCCAAATACGACCAAAATAGCATTTTTACTTATTACAATGGTAGAGAGCGATTGTACACTATGCTCCATCATATTATAAATTAACAAAGTACTTATTAGTGTATTTTAATAAAAACTGAAAGTAGAGAGTAAAATATTTATGTTGGCAAGGTCAGATATGTGGATAGAGCTACATTCTTATCGTAAATTGAGTTGTTAATATTCGTAAAAATGTCACGCATAATCTCAAAATTATAAATAGATAATCAAATTCAAATATCTTTTAATTTTCAAAACAATTATAATATTGATTTTTTCATTAATATTAGCTTCCCTTCAATCTTACAGATACGATTGCGTATAATAATAACAAGTCGTTTTTAAATTAACATATTTTTGATCTTTTGCACTCAAATCGGCGGCCCATTAAATCCCTATTCGATGTTTAAGCAGAATTGATGAAAGTCGTTATTGAATTTTGCTTTATTTATTAATTATCGATTATTTTGAAATTGAAATCGAAACTAAATAATGAAATTTCGCTCTTACCTTGGGCATTCGGCACTTTGAAAATGAGAAATTCTATGCAAATCATTAATGCATAAATGTTTATCAATCGCGTGATTAGTATCGTATTATACATATTATCTCACTTATTCAAAGTGATTGATTAATAATAACTCTGATTCGATTCATAAATTAAGTTTAGTACACGCATTTTCATTCTACATTGAAAATAAACTTTCAACGATAGCTAAGATGAAAAGTCCTTGAATATGTAGCCAACACAGTTGGCATATTTTTCTAAATTGCATAAGTGAGCCGAGCACGCTCAATAATCAACATATAATTAATCTTGTAAAAGTATCAGAATTTCATGTTAATGGTAAAATTATTGTACGTATATATATATATATGAACTTTGTGCATTTTACGCGGCAAATATTTTATTTCGCAATGTTTAAAAATTGAACTCTCGCCTCGTGTATAAATCATTTTATGGCTTATACCATTATTTTGAATCGAACATTTTTAATATGTAAAACGAGGAGTAAAAATTGAATTGAAAATTAAAATGTATTTCAAGCACTAAAATGTATTTATTTTAAAATGCACCAACACAAATATTTGCACGAAAAAGGTAAATTATATTATATTTTCGTCCAAATAGAATAAAACTATTGAATTATAAAAGGCTTATTAAATCATATACTTCAAAATGCCATAAACTATTTATATTTAATCGTATTTGTTTGTTTCTCTCGTTGAACTGTGCAATACAGTTTATAAATTAACATCTTATTTATTTACAGAGAGTATAAGAATATAATTCGTATCGCACTAAAGTAGTGGTAATATCTATTTCTTCACACTGCATCGAGTTTATTAATTTATTCCATATGTCCCATTTAATAAATGGAAAACTATATTCCTACTTATTTCTGTTGTAAAATAGCTTACATATATTCCTCCATTGAAAACACATTCACGGACTCCATTTCCATAATTATTTTAGCAATGAGTTTTTATAAATACGTAAATTGGCACAAAAAGTTATTGAGAATGCCATTTAAATAACTATTTATTCCTCTATGTGTGTGTGTGTAACTTTAATAATTGATCGAGCATTATTTTTATTATATTTGATTAATGCTCAATAATATGTGTTTACATACCCTACTGCATTAAATATTTTTATTCAATTATTATTTTTTATAATTAACGGCTAAGATACCTTTGTAATAAGACGTATAGATAGATTAAAATTTATATTCAATTTTAATATCTTTTTTCTTCAATCTAATTTGATAATTGATTATTATTCACGCAGATTTTTATAAGTTTTTTTTATTACGCCTTTTTTGTATTAATAATTGGAAGATAAACATATTTATTAATAGTACTTGAGAAAAAAAAGAAATTACCTGTGAACAGTAATGGAAATAACAAAAAAAAAATTAATTAAAACTTGTAAAATATAACTAAATTGCATTAAAATTTTAGAAAAAAAATACCGAAATAACAACAAAATGTATATATATTTTGCATTTGGAGATATTTATTAAAAATATGTGAGAGATTACGTCCGCATAACTCCTATTAGAATTATTCTTTAATCTTATCGTTGATAAATATTTTCATGAATGTTAAATGTTTGTAGGCATAACGAGAAATTAGTCCTTTATAAAAAATAATCTATTTAATTAGCTAATTAACTATAAGAAAACTTAAATTATAATTCAATTTAGTTATCTAATAATTAATATTAAAAATCAATTGAGGTTAATAAAAAATTATGCTTATGATTAAAATAAATTATTAGTGTATATTTTGTAGGATATAACTGACTTTTAATGAACATTTGAAGCAATTAATTAAGAGAGTGAAATTAACATAAGTTATATTGTTCTAGTTTTAATATAATTCAACAATTTGTATTAAATGTAATTAATTTTAACATTGAACCTCTATAGACGGCAAGCTAAAATTAAATCCTGAAAAATCTTTTTTTTTATCAAATTTTTGTTTTATCAAGTGGTATGTTTAATGTACGCAAAAAATATTTTAAATTAAGTCCATCAAAATGACTTGTATATAAATGAGAAGTTCTTATGTGGATATTGTAATTTTTTCATGCTAAATATTACCTGATGTAACATTTAATATTATTGTAATTCAACTTATTGTTATGTGTATTAACTTTCATTCCTTAAATTAAAATATTATTTATATTTCGATTGAAAAGTTGTCATAACTATTTTAATAAACTTTTTATATTTGGGATTTGTTTCTCCTGTCACGAGACAAACTATAATAATGGTCACTAGTATAATTATAATGATCTACTAAAAAAATTAAAATATGCTTAGCTTTGTGCACTTTTAAAGCTAATTCGTGAACTTGCAGAGATTATATTTCTTTCTTAAATAACCATGGAAGTTAGTTGGACGGTGTAATATTTTAATAATAAGCGGACAATTAAAAACATATATCAATTTCGAATATTATAAATGAATGCAATTGAAAATTAGATAAGCCAATTACCATTTGTAACTGATGATAGCATTTTTTCAATTATATGTGTGCGTGAACGCGTATAAATGAAATGCAATAAATAAATACTCTATCTTTCAATAATTTCAATAACAATTGGCATGAAATATAAAGGCACTCGTGATACGTCATTGTTTATAAACGACACGAAAATAAAAATAATAATTACAGGCAGTTTGGATCTCACATTAATATTATTAGCAATAGAAATGTTTGTCACTGTATTCTACCATTGCACTCAAGGATATTTTTCCACATTATTTCTCAAAGCTGTATATTCATTCACACACGCATTTGCATACATACGTGGAGGCGCTTAAGCATAATAATATCAAGTGCTGGCACGTCAACATTAACCGAAGCTACGCTTTTAGATCCAGGAAACATACTGCAGAGGCAACATACGGAAAATGTACCGAATTTCCTGACCCCCAAGCCACGTACATTACTCGCAAAAGAATAGTGTACGTTAATTAACTCGATAGGCCAAATTATAGTCACTATATAAAAGTGGCAATTGATTTCTATTTAAAGTGGAAAGAAATTTTGTATATACCTTTTAAAATCTTTTCAGGAGCACGTGAGCCACTTCACCGATCGCTGACAGCAAATCAACCTCTCATAGCTCAAACAAGAGTCGGATCGATCCTTAAATGATCCTATACTCATAGAAATGCCCTCGCATATAATCTATCGGTGACTACTGCAAAATTACACTGACTTCAAAATATCTACATATCATGCACGCGCCGTACGCACTCGCTGTCTACCACACACACACACACACACACCCGGCCACGTTACATAAATGCACACGTCGACCGCTGCAGTGCACTCACCTTGCGCACTCGAAATGTGTGTGCTGGGGCTTGGTGCGCGGAGGGGCGGCACATTGGCAAAGCCACGACAATGAATATATCCTCTTCCCTCGGCCTATTATTGTCGGCTTTAACATTTACCGAGGAGCGATGACTGACCGAGCGCGATTATTATCTGATTATTTAGTGGAAAGAAGGCGCGATGTTGGGCCCGCGCGAACCCTGCCGACACGACTTCCTCGGATGCCCGCTGCGAGCTGTGCCATGTACCAGCTTGTCCAACTATAAAAGAGAATGATGACGGCTGGCGGGGGGGTGGGGGCATGGTGGAGTGCGCGGGGCCGTGGAGGCGAGTTTTCCGGTAGGGCTGCGCGGTAGCGAACGCGCGCACTTGTCCCATCGGCATCGGCG